>WOVY01008305.1:0-25278 GCA_013436015.1 Rhipicephalus annulatus
GAATAATTTTAAGACCCACTTTTCTGCTCTTCTTGTCTAACTCCGTAATAATGAGTTGCAGTTCGTCCCCTGAGTTACTCAGCAATGCAACGTCATCGTCATGTCAATTCAATGTCACTTAAGATATAATTTCGCTTTAGTTAGGAGCAGTAAGCAGATGCGCGATCAGGTTACTATGAGCGGGCGCACGGTGTACGAGCGCGGCGCATCATCAAATTGGTCCTTAGCCCTAACTCCGCCGACAGTGAAACTGCAGGCAGGAACGACGCGCTAGCGCACTTTTGGCGACGTGCTTCTTCACAAGCAACGAAGCTGTAAGCGACGGCACGATCAGATTACCATGAGTGGCCCCACCAGATGCACGATCAGATTACTACGCACCGTCTACAAGCGCGGCGCGCCGTCGGAGTAGGCTTTAGCACTAGTTCTGCTGACAGCGAGACTGCAGGCAGGAACGACGCGCTAGCGCACTCTTGGCCACCGTGCTTCTTCGCAAAGAATGAAGCACAATCACTCGCTACCTTCTCTGAACCACGTACGGGCATTTACGCATCGGCAGCGGACCACACAGTGAAGCTCGTCACACCCACCCCCCCTTCCCTGCCAAGGTTTGCTCGGAACAGCGGCTAGCAGTTTCGCGCATCGTCACTCGAAAATGCGATGCCAAGCGCATTGTGCGCCGATTTTTTGTCATCATAGTTACACATTTTGGGCATCGTCACCGAACGCCACCGACAAGTGCATTACGTGCCGGCTGCACTTTACACGCGGCCGCGCACTCCACGGTCCTATAGAGTGCTGTCAATAAGCTTTTGTGATGCGATTTAGACGTGCTTGAAACCGTGCTTGATATCACCACGAAGTCTATGAATGTTCCGAGGCAATGAAAGCCTCGTAGATTAGAGTTTCCGCGACCAACTGTATGATGATGCGTTTCACTGCTAGAGTGGCAAAAGAGCATGTATCAATCAGGGGAACGAATTTTATATGCCCGTTTCGCTTCATTAATCATACTGCTAAAAACACCTGTGCCACCAGTCTCCTGCCCATAAATTTGTTATTTGGAAAAAAGGCATAGGGCATCATGGTGCGATCAAGTTTTCTGAAGCAACAAACCTCTCACCAAATAAAGCAATGTTCAGTGATTATTTTTACTCAAGTACTTATTTACACTAATTACAACTTCAGCACAAGAAATCGGTGTAATAATTTAAGCATATGGTCTTATTCAACTAAAACCTTTTCTGTCATGCCTATCACACCATTCCTTCATACAAAGAACTTGGTTTGAAATCCATACTTGTTTTTTGTTAATCATGAAAAGGAGGTTATGAGAAAAAAAGGCAACCAAGGCACACTGGTCAGAGACCAGATGCCTGAGAAGTCAAATATCACAAGACAAAACCTGAGATCACAATTTTTAGATGTGAGACGTAAAGAAAAGCTGAATCTTTAAACGCAGCTTTCTCAGTACTGTTTTATAACATTATGCTCAGCTCCTCCAAGAGGTTCAACGAAGAAATTATTTGTTTCTCATGAAGTAATTGTGGTATCGCTTCAAACGTTTTATGGAAGAGCTTTAAGGTCCTTCTTATTGTCTGAGCCAGTTTTCATCAATATTCAACGAGAAACAAGAAAGTTCATCAAAAAGAGCCTGTCGACACTTTTTCTCACAAGTGTGTTTTGTACATTATGTATTGCTCCTGAAAAGTGTAGCACGGGAAAGCCTGGACAAATTTTGATGTAGTTTTTTTTCTGAATTCCAAGACATTTATTGAGGGTATGACAATCTAATAATTCTTGTTTATGGTGTGACGTGCCCGCAAACACGGACTGAACCCTGCTCCTTTCAAGATGTGTACGCTCGTTTCTCAAACCCACGCATAAAAAAAAGGAAAAGAAAACCTTTGGTATAACGAATGGGCATTCCGGAGTGGAGTACTGGAAGGATTATTTCTACTATTCTCGCGGGCTCCCCCACGCAAACACGGGAACCGGGCGGCGCCTTGTCGTCTACGGACAGTGTGACAGTATACGGTGGAGATACTCCGCGCGCACCCTTCAAATTTGTGGCATGAGGAGCAGCAGAGCACCTTTGTTGGTTCGGGGAATGCGACCTTTGCCGCAGCGCCTCTGCCGGGTCCGGTCTGACTTCTGTCAGCCTCCGTGGCTCCAGGACTCATTACTGCGTTCTGCACGGATGGCCACCCCGGCAGTGAATGACGAAGAAGCGGCGGCTACGGAGAATTTCGCGAGAGACAGCGAGCTGCATGGAAATGTTGATACTTAGTCTGGACATCGGCTCACCATGTACCGGAAGCATCGGGACCATTGTTCGCCCGTAATTAAAGTGTCTTCGGACGGCTCGCCCATCACTCTCACTGAGGCTTGAGTTTGTACATTGTTACTTGCTCGGCTTTGTTTGGGAGAGGATTTTCTACTGGTGTAGGCCACGGGGGCGGCCGCCGAAGATGATACACTCCGGAATGAGAAGAAAAGATATGCCGCGTGGAGTGGCGACATGTTTGGTGCCCCGGTAGGGCGGAGTCGGGTCCTACAAAAAGGGACTACGAGACAATACGAAGGGAGTCACAGATACGATGCGAAGAAGTCAGAGAGACGATGCGATGAGCTCGAGATGGTAGAGAAGCTAAGATGGAAATCACTGAGAGGCACGACGTAGGTGACGATGACGAACACGATGAAGACGCGGACGAATTGGACCTCGATGCCAAGAACCAACCTTCGGCCCCGATTCGAGCAGCCAACTCCGAGGCTCCTACTAATGGACATTCTGTGAGACGAGCTTCACCTCGTTTACTTAAACGAGCTTTGCGGGAAGGGTTGCGGCATATTGAGACATTGCGCGGTTTTATTAATTAAATACTTTATCATATGTGTCGTCGTGTGTTTTTTTTATGCATACCCTTATATTGTTCCGGTTTCTTTATGTGCCTGCCCTGTGACGAACGTCGCAATTGTCTAAATCATGTGTTATAAATTTTGTGTAATGGTTGATGTACGCGGGTATACAAGGTTTGCAGTTAGTAATAAATTTAATGAATCGGTAAACAGAAACAGGTCATAGCGTCTCTTACTTCCCGGCCCCAGCAGGAATGCCTGTATGTAGAAAGTGATTGAGACACGTAGTCAAGAAGGAACCGGATAGACAAGGGGTTGAGTAGTCTTCCCTCTCTTTGGTAATCGGTGGCGTAGCGGGGGACGTCTCAAGTGGTGGCAATGGTGGGATTACAGCTGGGGCTACGGTGCGAGATTTCACCCTCGTATTAGAGAAGGAGAGGCGGCAAAATGAACAAGCAGGCTACCGAGATGACCGACAGAGACGACCCACTAGAAATGAGCACGTTATTGTTAGCGGACATAGTTCCATCGTTTACGAGAAGTGATGCTGGTCCGTATATTGGGGTTTTCTTGAAAATTTTAGAGCAGCTTGGTCGCTTGGGTGGATGGCGGGATAGCGAGCTGCTCTGCATAGCACGATGCAAGATGGTAAGCGCGGCGCACGATTTTGCGTGGTGGGATGATGGCGTCGCTGTGGCTTCAACGTTTTCCGAGTTCAAATATTTGGTCCTCAAGAGGTTCGATACGGAGCCACTTATCTTTAAAACGGAGAGGTTTTGAAACGCGAGGCAGGGGGCAGATGAGGAGGTGCGGTCATTTGCGAGTCGCTTGCGCATTTTCGGGACCGCCACCCTGGCAAGCTGCGATAGTCAGGATCCGGTGAAAGCTTCACTGCGTCGCGAAATTCTAGCCGAACAATTGCTCTCGCAACTTTTATTAAGCCTGAGGGATTCGGTCCGCAGATTTGTTCTCTCTCGAGACCCAAAAACGTTTGACGAGGCCATTGCCATAGCGGTCAAGGAGGAACAGAATGAGAAAGTGTCGAGCAGCCATTCGTTACCCATTCGATACGTAGAAGAAGACACGGATGTTCATGAGATGCATAGCCGCCTTGACCGCCTCGACAAACTTGTGGAGAGCTTGGCAGTACGCAATAAGGTGGAACAAAATTCGCAGGAATTCCCGAAGCAACTCCCTTATGCCGGCGGGTGCTATAACTGTGGCAGGTTTTGTCACGTTCGGCGAGAATGCCACCGGTACCGGCGACGAAATTGGAATCTGATGGGTGACAGCCGCATTCACAAAGACAAGGAGATGGTGACAAAAAATGAATCTGAAAACCTAGACGCAACTCCTCCTCATGACGGTGACGGACAGAGGTCAATCGCGACAGTAAATATTCGCGAGGAAAGAAGCTCCGTAAAAACGAGTCGCGGTTCACCATGTGTCGATTTCGTTAGTGTAACTTCCGTGATCGAGGAGGGTGTTCCGCCATTGTGTGAGCGTGTGTTGGAGGGGAACGCTGGCACGCCGGTGCCACTGGGTGAAACAAAAATTGTCGAGGTTGCTAGAGCGAACACAGACGGTTTTGCTACGGTTTCTACATCGAAGGTCCCACGAGACGATGAGGCATTACCAGTAGGAGTGGCAGGTATGGAGTGGGATGAGAATGGGTTTTCTGAGGATGCAGTTGTCGGAGTCTTGGTCGACCCGGCGGTAGACCAAACGATAGATGGAGAAGATGAGATTGAGGAATGCCTAGATCACAAGGGGTGGTTTTTGTGGGGTCAAATTGGAACTGCAGCACACTCGATGTACACCGCACCAAATCCGGACATGCGCAGCAGTCGTCTTGTCAGATAGCTTCGCACATGCCTCACTCCGCGACTGCGTTGAGTAGGTGGAAGTTCGGACCATTCAACGAGGGTCCGGGACTCAGAGTCAGGGAAGAAGTCTGCATACAGGTAGATGCTGAGTGCTCGGGGATCGGCTAGGGTCATAACAGTCCTCAATGTTGTATGCCATTTTATGTCCTATGATTTCTACTTGGTCATTGTGCATGTTACTTTAGTGAAGACCTTGTGTCGAAGTTTAAGTTTTTTCATTTTGTTTTACTTTGGCTTGTACACTTGTTTTATTTTTTGTTGATTGTGTTTTCAAATGAGGCAGGTAGCCTCACTTGGTTATTGTGGTTTTATGTTGCTCGCGGTATCTGATGTTGATTACTGAGTAAGTGGTACCTCCTGGGATCGATTAACATCTAATGATGGGGGAAGAACAAAGAGTCAGTGAATCTGAGGTAGCCGAGATCTCGCCACTTGTCGGAAAGGAAGGTGAAAAAGGGACTGTTGTAAGAAAAGAGAAAGTTTCAAAAATTCAAATTGAAATGGGTTCATGGCGTCTCCCCGCACGGAAGGGCCGCACCTCGTTAGGAGGCTGGGAGCGTCGTGATCGGTATTGATGTACAACGCCCAATGTCACAGTTGTATAGGACAGAATATACGCTACTTTCTCAGCCCATCCGAACACGCAATTCACGTTGAAAATCTCTTTCCTTCACCGACAGATGCAGCAGAGGCCGGGCAGGAGATGGTACGCGAGGGTAATTCAGTATTGCTGCCTGTATGATCAATGTTCTCCCGCCTTCCCGCTTTTCGTCTGGTTTGAAATGTTCGGGGTCTTAAAAGTTTGTGCATGTGTGAAATGAAAGTGTATTGAAATGTGTTTATCCTCTGTTCGGTTGTGCCGAGAGTGGACAGTGCAGGCGAAGTATGTGATGTGCTCGCATGGTAGTGAACCTTCCGCATTCTTGACTGAACGCTGCGTGCCAAACCATTCGACGAGCAGATGTGACCAGTGTGCGTTTTGTCCACGCGTCATCCACGAATTTCTGCAGTGATTCTGAAGGTTTCAAGTGTGTTGTGCGCGGTAGAAATGCGGAATCAAACTGCTTCATGGTGGGTGATGATTCAGCGACAATCACAGATTGGTTCCTCTCAGCGACGCGCCACCGCCACGGCTGAATCACAAGTGTACTGTGTTCGCATATCGTATTCCTAAGACTGCCGCAATGTCTCAATTTCGCTGCGCAACCCGAAGGCGTTATGCGCCCGCATTTCTCGTGCTTGAATTTCCCCGCTGGGAAAATTCTTCTGCAAGATGAAGAGATTGTGACGTCCCCGCAAACACGGACTGAACCCCGCTCTTTTCAAGATGTGTACGCTCGTTTCTCAGACCCAAGCATAAAAAAAGGAAAAGAGAACCTTCGGTGTAACGAATGGGCATTCCGGAGTGGAGTACCGGAACGATTATTTCTACTATTCTCGCGGGCTCCCCCGCGCAAACACGAGGACCGGGCGGCGCCTTGTCGTCTACGGACAGTGTGACAGTGTACGGTGGAGATAGTCCGCGCGCACCCTTCAAATTTGTAGCATGGGGGAGCAGCAGAGCACCTTTTGTTGGTTCGGGGAATGCGACCTTTGCCGCAGCGCCTCTGCCGGGTACGGTCTGAATTCTGTCAGCCTCCGTGGCTTCAGGACTCATTACTGCAATCTGCGCGGATGGCCACCCCCGGCAGTGAATGATGAAGAAGTGGCGGCTACGGAGAATTACGCGGGAGACACCGAGCTACATGGAAACGTTTAGACTTGGTCTGGACATCGGCTCACCATGTACCGGAAGAATTGGGACCATTGTTCGCCCTTAGTTAAAGTGTATTCGGACGGCTCGCCCATCACTCTCCCTCAGGCTTAAGTTTGTACATTGTTACTTGCTCGGCTTTGTTTGGGAGAGGATTTTCCACTGGTGTAGGCCACGGGGGCGGCCGCCGAAAATAATACACCCTGGACTGAGAAGAAAAGATATGCCGCGTGGAGTGGCGACTGGTTTGGTGCCCTGGTAGGGCGGAGTCGGGTCCTACAAAAAGGGACCACGAGACGATACGAAGGGAGTCAGAGATACGACGCGAAGAAGTCAGAGAGACGATGCGATGAGCTCGAGATGGTACAGAAGCTAAGATGGAAATCACTGAGAGGCACGACGTAGGTGACGATGACGAAGACGTTGAAGACGCTGATGAATTGGACAGATCAGACCTCGACGCCAAGAACCAACCTTCGGCCCCGATTCGAGCAGCCAACTCCAAGGCTCCTACTACATGGACATTCTGTGAGACGAACTTCACCTCCTTCACTTTAACGAGCTTTGCGGGAAGGGTTGCGGCATATTCATACATTGCGCGGTTTTATTAATTAAATACGTTATCATTTGTGTCGTCGTGTGTTTTTTTTATGCATACCGTTATTATGTTCCAGTTTCTTTATGTGCGTGCCCTTTGTCGAACGTCGCGATTGTCTAAACCATGTGTTATAAATTTTGTGTAGTGGTTGATGTACGTGGGTATAGTATGTTTGCAGTTAGTATTAAATTTAATTAATCAGTAAACAGAAACAGGTCGTAGCTTCTCTTACTTCCCGGCCCCAGCACGAATCCCTGTATGTGGAAAGTGATTGAGACAGGTAACCAAGAGGGAACCAGATAGAGAAAGGGTTGCGTGGTCTTCCTTCTCTTTGGTAATCGGTGGCGTAGCGGGGGACGTCTCAATGGCTTAGTTTTTTTCTAGAAGATGACTTGTACATGACACTGTTTCTGACAATGTGTGTAAGCAGCTATGATCTTTATAAAAACAAGAAAAGTGATAAAGATATTGTGAGATTCTCATACCTAATAGTCTTTTTTCGAGTAAAGATCAACATCATTTGCAGCTTTCTGTTATGTTTTGTTACAGCGCTAGGCTTTCCAAGAGCAGACCACATAAGTCGAACGACGTAGCAAGATGTAACTTGGGAACTTCTCAAGTTATCATGATGAAACTGCATATTTCCCTATTCAAGACACTTATGAGAATGCATGCGAAATTTCATTGCTCTAGGTCCACAAACGAAGAAAACTTTTTTTTCATCGCCACCTCCCCCCTTAATAAACAGTGCTGTGTTGTCAGTACCATGGTGGGATGTGTGCCTGCAATGTTGCAAGACGGTGACGACGAAGCACAAAAGACATCCAATAAACGAGAAATCTGGCTTGACGACATAACACATGTCAAACTAATAATCACATGAATATAGTGAACATAAAAAGAGAAAAAAACATGGCTTCATCAGAGAAATAGTATGAACAACAATTTTTGTTCACTGGTTATTCTACAACAATAATATTTTTCTGGTCCAAGTAGGCATGAATGAGCCAGCTAAAAAAAAGGCATCTGATCTAGAAACAAGAAAGCACAGTCAACTTTTCTCAAACGGAACTCAAAGGAGATCCATACAACTCGCATTTATCAGCATACAACTGTTCCATTTATCAGAAGTTTCATTTCAGCAAAGTACACCTTTTTAGTGAACCAAGCCCTTTATTCCAATTGCACAAACCTCACCTTACTCATGAGGATGATTAGGAGAAAAAAAAGAGTAAAGAGTGCTTTGTTTGGCAAGCTTGAGTTGTTTTTTGACAAGGTGTGCACCCCTGCCTGACAAACTAGCTAGAAATTCTGGACAAGCCTCATGCTCAAAATAGCGCTGCAAAAGTTCAACAGCCTCTTTAGCGAATCGGTCTTGTGGCACCATTGCACTGGCAGTACTGTCATCACATTCATCGCTGGAAGATTGATCCTCATCTTGCACTTCGGCAATCATTTACTTGACAGTCTCTTCACTATAGGTAGGAACATTTTCATCTATTGATTCGTAGTCATGCAGTGTGAAAGGGGAGAGGGTACGACCTGACTGAATACTGTCTCAATGGCGGCATTAGCAGGGCTTTCTTCTTCATCACCTACTGCTTTCTTGCGCTTGAAAGCCAGCATGGTGAAATCATCTATGTATTGTTGTTGCCTTCATTTGCTCCCACGCACAAGCCAAATCGTGGATGGCTGCCAATAAATCTAAGCTGTAGCATTTCTCGCTGCCTGCTCTAAGCAGCATATGATGAAGCTATTTTCGGCGGCAATGAACTTAATTGTTCTGAATAATCCCTTGATCAATTGGCTGGATCAATGCCATTGAATTGGCTGGCAAGAACTCCAAAGTGATGGCTTGGAGTACTTGAACCTGACCATGGGCTGGGCAATTATCCACGATGAAGACAACCTTCCTGCCTTGCCTCGTAAATGTTGCGTCTTTTTCCCGAAAAAAGTTTTCCAAAATGGCCGCGGTCATCCACTCTTTTCTGTTCCCATGGTACATAACGGGAAGGTGTCGAACGCCTTTGAAACAACGTGGGTGCCTTGATTCTCCTATTACCAACAGCTTCAATTTCTCATCTCCTGCCATTTTTGCACCCACCAGCAGAGTGATGCGATTTTTACAGCCTTTTCCTTCACTACAGGCTTCGCCTTCAAAGGTGAGAGTCTTAGATGGAAGCGTCTTATAAAAAAGACCAATCTCGTAGACGGTGAAGACGTCTCGACGCTCAATGCTCATCGAAATTTCCTTAAACTGCCCCTGTTGCCAGTCGGTGCAAATGTCCCTGTAGACTGCAACTCTCTCACCTGAGATTGCTTTGAAGAGTAGGCCATGGCATGTTCTGAAGCGGCTGAGCCATGCCAATCTCTCGAGCTTTCTGCTCAAGAATTGCCCCGCTATTTGGGATTATTAGAAGTCCGTGCACGCTTGATTGAAAGAAAAAGAACTTTTCTAGTTGTTCATAAGGCGTTGTCCGCATTCGTTTAGATGTAAAGGTACCGTTATGAATAGTGTCTTCAATCTTTTTCTGTCTTTTCTTTCCAGATCCGCGACAGCGTCACTCTGGGGATGTATTTTTTGCCACCTTCATCTTGGGCAGGCCGCTTTAATCGAGCTCCTGAAGAATTTGTAGCTTTTTCTCAAGCGAGTGTGTATGGTGCAGCCGCTTCGTTTCCATCACACTGAAATAACACAGTGATCCACCGCAACTTGCCGACTTTGCTTCTAGAGCCACAAGCGAGAATGGCTACTGGATTGACTTGTCTCGATCTCGAGGTGTTGCCATGGTTTTGAGACTACCTGTGGCATGAGGGAGTCTATGCCGTGTTTAGAGTTTGCACCGTTTAACCGTCATCATCATCAACATCTTCATCATCGTCATAATCATCAGCCTGACTACGTCCACTCCAGGACAAAGGCCTCTCCCAGCAGTTAACCCGGTCCTGTGCTTGCTGCTGCCAATTTATACGCGCCAACTTCTTAATCTCATCTGCCCACCTAACCTTCCGTCTCCCCCTAACCCGCTTTTCTTCTCTGGGAATCCAGTTAGTTACCCTTAATGACCAGCGGTTATCCTCTCTACGCGCTACATGCCCGGCCCATGTTCATTTCCTCTTCTTGATTTCAACTATGACATCCTTTACACCCGTTTGTTCTCTAATCCACTGTGCTCTCTTTTGTCTCTTAAGGTTACACCTACCATTTTCTTTCAAATGCTCGCTGCGTCGTCCACAATTTAAGCTGAACCCTCTTGGTAAGTCTCCAGGTTTCTGCTCCATAGCTAAGTACACGCAAGATACAGCTATTATATACCTTCCTCTTGAAGGAAAGTGGCAATCTGCCCGTCATTATTTGAGAGCGCTTGCCAAATGTGCTCCACCCCATTCTTATTCTTCTAGTTCCTTCAATCTCGTGGTTCGGCTCCGCGGTTATTACCTGCCCTAAGTAGAAATAGTCTTTTACAATTTGAAGTGCACTATTACCTATTTCGAAGCGCTGCTCTTTTCCGAGGTTGTTGTACATTACTTTCGTTTTCTGCAGATTAATCTTAAGACCCACCTTTCTGCTCTCCTTGTCTAACTCCGTAATAATGAGTTGCAATTTGTCTCCTGAGTTACTCAGCAATGCAATGTCATAGGTGAATCGCAGGTTACTAAATTACTCTTCATTAACTCTTATCCCTAACTGTTTCGATTCAAGGCTTCTGAAAACCTCCTGTTAGCAGGCGGTAAATAGCATCTGCGAGATTGCGTCCCCCTGCCTTGCACCCTTCTTGATTGGTGTTCTGTTGCTTTCTTTATGAAGCACTATGGTAGCAGTAGATCCCCTGTAGATTTCTTCCAGGATGTTTATATATACTTCATCGACGCCCTGATTCTGCAGTGTCTGCATGACGGCTGATATTTCTACTGAATCAAAAGCCTTCTCGTAATCTATGAAAGCTATGTATAGTAGTTGGTTATGTTCTGAGCATTTCTATATTACCTGATTGATAGTATGAATGCGGTCGATTGTTGAGTAGCCTGTTAGAAATCCTGCTTGTTCCTTTAGTTGATTGAATTCTAACGTTTTCTTTACTCTGTTAGCGATTGCCTTCGTTAATGGCTTGTATACTACAGAGAGCAAGCTGAATGGCCTGTAATTTTTCAAGTGCTTGTCATCTCCTTTCTTATGTATTAAGATAATGTAAGCGGTCTTCCAAGAATCTGGTACTCTTCCCGTCAGGAGACACCTCGTAAACAGGGTGGCTAGTTTTTCTAACGCAATCTGTCCTGCATTTTTCAGTAGATTTGATGTTACCTGATCCTCACCAGCAGCTTTGCCTCTTTGCATGCTTTCCAAAGCTTTTCTTACATATTCTATCATTACTGGTGGGGTGTCATCTGGGTTACTGCCAATTCTTATAGTATCAACTCTTTCGTTACCATGCAAAAATGATTCTTTTTCGTGTGTCTCGGGAAGATTGCTTTTGCCAGTTTGAAAAGTACTCCAGCACGCATTGCATCACATCAAACTTTGCACAATGAAATGCTCTTCCCCATAAATATATGCTGTAGATCAACAAAAATATTTTACAATGAATAAAATCTGAGAATATATTTTAGGTTGCCAGCTGGTAAACAATGAATTAAAAAGCCCTACATATGCTAAAAAATTCAAAGCAAAGAAAATTCAAATTATACACTTTTAGATAAATGACCCAGGAACACTATAAAAGATAATGAATGTTGTACAAAATGTTTCTCTTCACATGAACTAAGAAAATCAGAACTGAGGTGCTGCCTCATTGCTCATGCCATGCGGTGATGAAGCATTGCATGTTTTTTGTGAGACACACGTGTACTTCTACACTTTGTCAGTAAATTTTTGTTTTCTTGCGATAAGAGTCTCCAGGTTTTCCAATATAAATGGATAACCGTGATGTGAGTAATTCCTTTATAAATGGAACGTCCAATGAATTTTGCCAATTCATTTAGCGTCAAGTATTTCCATGAGCCACCTCGCTCACCATAGGTTACCGTTCCAATATATGCATCCAAGCATATCTCTTTGCATTTTCGCACATATCGTATTAAAAAAGGACAATATCACACACAGTTCTAAATTTTTCAGGCTGCTCTGTAGTCAGCGTCAAGATGTTCTCCAGGCGCCTTCTTGCCGTTAGGAAAAGCTCTGCAGCCAGCACCAGCACACTGCGCCCCAGCGAAGTATATACTACGCACGTTACCTGAGTAACTATAGCATTGTGCACAAGGCACAGCAGCTACATACTTGCGGTGGAAGAGACAACTTGAGGCCGTAAACATAACAAACGCATGAAAGGATGTGAATTTGTCAGGCTGACACAAAACATGGTCTCCATAAAATTTGAAGCTGAGGTGCTGTCACCTCTCTCGTCCTCACTCAATTCAGGTGGGTTTGCAAGACAGTTTCGAGCAGTGCATTTTTTGCAGTTCTTGTGCGCACCCATGTGTGCGTGACTACGATGTCATAGGAGCGACTAGTGACACTATATGTGACCTTGCATCTAATATAACAATGCAAGCAAAACCAAAGCTGCTGGAAACTGTCAAAGAAGGCCACCTCGACACTTGAAATGCACAGCGAAGGTTCGTAAATACTTTTTTGTATAACAAATTTGCCCCGACTCCTAGGAACAATTCTTTAATTAGTATCTGGCAAAACTTTCTGGCAATTATTACTCCTCAACATATTGTCAGACTGCGAAGCTGACTCTTGTATTTGATACTTGGCTTGCAAAGGTTTTTTTTCAATACAGAACTTTGATGTTGCTGTAGCATAATCATGAGGAGTACGCGCTGTTGTCGAATTTGAGAGCCTAGTGCACTTTTTCAACACTACACGCACTAAGCTCTGTCAGAAATCTGTGTTGCCAAAATAGGCCAATTCGAATTGATTATGAAAGTTCAGTGGCTGGACTAACCATTAGAAAGTGCTGGGTGCATGATAAACAAATTTAACATGCCAAAATAGATGGTCCAAAAGCGTCCATCACTGTTGATCGATTTGAATAGGCGTGGTAACGAAAGAGTTAAGGTCGTGGTTGTACCGGTTACTCTACATATCTCTGTAAAACTCCTCCGCTATTTTAACTATCCTATTTATATTGGTAGTTATTTTGCCTTGTTTATCCCTCAGTGCATACATCCAATTTTCCCCTATCCCAAGCTTCCTCTTCACTGCTCTCACGTTTCCTCCGTTTTTTAGAGCGTGTTCTATTCTCTCCATGTTATACCTTCTGATATCGCATACATTACGCCTAATAATCAACTTCGAAAGCTCTGCCAGTTCTATTTTGTCTGTTGTACTCTAGACTCTCATGATTTGACACTTCTTAATGAGACTCTTCGTTTCCTGGGAAAGCTTGCGAGTGTCCTGTCTAACTACCCGGCCTCCAACTTCCACTGCACACTCCGTAATGATACTAGTCAGACTATCATTCATTGTATCTACGCCAAGGGTGGTTGCCTCACTAAGAGCCGAGTACCTGTTGTGAAGTGAGACTCTGAATTCCTGTACTTTCCCTTTGATATGCAAGAAGCCAATCAATGAGCTAGCAGTTAGTTTCTGTAGTTCCTTCTTCATGTCTAGGCGGATTCGAGACCGCACCATTCTATGGTTTCTGCTTCGTACCTTGCCAACCACTTCCACTTCCTGCGCGATTCGTGGGTGTGCACTCATTATAAAGTCTATTTCATTCTTATTTTCGCCATTAGGGTTCCTCTATGTCCACTTGCCGTTTCCTTGTTTTCGGTAGAAGGTATTCAAAATCCGTAAATTATTGCGTTCTGCGAATTCTACTAGTAGCTCTCCTCTGGCGTTTCTAGTACCGATACCATAATCTCCTACTGCATGGTCTCCAGCCTGCTTCTTTCCTACCTTTGCATTAAAGTCTCCCATCAGTATAGTATACTGTGTTTTTACCTTACTCATTGCCAATTTCACGTCTTCATAGAAGCTTTCAACTGAAGTGTCATCATATCTTGATGTAGGCGCGTAACCCTGTACCACCTTCATCTTGTGTCTTTTATTCAGTTTAACTACGATACCTACCACCCTTTCATTAACGATATAGTATTCCTGTATGTTGCCAGCGATGTTTCTGTGAATTAGGAACCCCACTCGCAGTTCTCTTCTGTCATCCAAGCGCCGATAGCAAAGGACGTGTCCATTCTGTAGCACCGTATATGCCTCATCTGTCCTCCTAACCTCACTGAGCCCTAACATAGCCCATTTAACAACCTCTAGCTCTTCGAATAGTACAGCTAGACTTCTCTCACTATATAAGGTTCTAGCGTTAAATGTTGCCATGTTCAGGTTTTAATGGTGGCCTGTCCAGATCCAGAGATTCTTAGCACCTTCTGCTGTGTTGCAGATCTGACCGCCGCCGTGGTCAGTTGCTTCGCAGCTGCTGGGGACTGAGGGCCGTGAGTTATTTGACGTATGCATGTGGGAGTTAGTGGCCAGATCCTCCACTAGGGTGGCCAATCCTTCTTTGGTGAGGGAGTGCGTTCCCGGCAATTGTTACCGGTTAGGCTGCACCCCAGGCCTCTTAATGCAGTTCCATCACCAAGCGGATTTTTTTTATCTGGTTGGGAAGTGCGCGGCACCAGGATTTGAACCACGGACCTTTTGCATACGAGGTGGATGCTCTAACCACTACGCCATCATCAATGCCTGTTTAAGCGTAGGGGACCAATAAGCACCGTTTCGATTAACCAATGAATTTTACTGTGCAACACATAGAAATTCAGCCATATGAGCCCGTTTAGTTCTGTTAATGAGGCATTTTCGTTTAAGCGAGTTTCGTTTATTGGAAGTCCATTGTACTTTTTCTGCATGAAGAGGAACTGAGTCGCTAGCTCATAGGCCCACACTATCAGTGTTGTTTTGAGAAGCGTCGTGCTCTTGGCGTGGAGGGACCTGAAACGTTTAAACTTTTAGCGCTGCCTTTTGAATGTGTGCCTGTTGATTCATCATCGCCATGCTGTGAAGTCGCTGTCACTAAGCACAATAAATTTCCCGAACTTTACGCGGTCGTGTCAGGCATTTCAGATGCAATTGAACGTTTGGCCCCCGTCGCTTCAGAGAAGTCAGCAGTAGAGCCATCCATTTTCACAGAGCTTTCCTTGTTTTTTGCTGCACCGTCAGGCATTTTCGGAATTTCTCGGAATTGTCTGCCACCTATTATGTCGCTCTGGTTTACGCGGAGCCTTGACATGCGATACATGCTCCACACAAGTCTGATACACAAAACTTGCTTTTCGAGACAAAACCTCACTCGCCCCTTGCGACGCGCAGCCAGAGACAAGGCTGTTGATGAATATATGTCGCGTCGAGGTATACGTGCACTAAATTCCAAAGCGCGAATCAGCTAAACAAATACACTGGCAGGGTTCACAAGCACAGGGCAACGTGTTACTAAATAAGGAAGTCCCATGCCCACAAACCTTTGAGAAAGATGTTCTTCGGCATGCGAATACCTGGCGTCCCATACAGTAGCGCCGTCTCAACTCGCGTGACGGGGACTCGCTCGCTGGATTGCGTGCCGACCGGTTGTGCTCTCGTGATCTCCGACGTCAGCGTAGCTCTGGCCAACTGGGCTGGCCCTACGTCATCTCCTGACACCGACCTTCAACGACAATACAGTTCTTATCTACCGGACTTGCCCTACGCCATCTCCTGACGCCGACAAGAGCTCTCGCAAGTGGTGCCCCGTCCTCGGACTCCAGTGACCATGTTTCCATGTTTCCTATATCTCCTATCCCCTCGATTTGTCCTCGCTCACTGGCCTAGCGCATCTGTTTCTCTCTCTATACCCTTAATCCTAATCCTTTAATTCTTCCTCACCCCCATTCCTTGTGAGCTACTGGTGAGGTGTCGCTCCTTGAAGCAGACAGTTACGGGGCTGATCACTTTTCTCTTTCTTTCTTTCTTAGAACCAATTGGTAGTCACGTGACGGAAACTACTCGTAGCTAAAGGTCATCGGCGTACACAATCTGCCCCCATTCTCTCCTGGTGCGGAGCAGCGAGCGTCAGCACCTAACATATTCGTACACCATGATCATGGCATGTATAATACAGCTAAGAACACATGCCTTGGTGCTGCCTTACGTTAGACTGCGTTGAAGTCACCAAGCTCTCCAAATGGAAGGGTGCTTATACCAGCTCCAGACTCAAACAGTTATGGGCAAACCAACAGGCTCCCGATGCAACAGACTTGAAATTTTTGTTTTGACGTGGCAGCGGCCAGCATCCATCCATCCAGTAATGGACAGGTGACAAGTGGAGAGAGCAGACCAATTTCCGTAGCACCTACCCATTTAGGGTGATGGTTTTGTAATGGCCACACGTAACATACCAACAGACTGCATATACCACAACTCACCTAAAGAGCTTTGCCCTTGAAACAGGCAAAGAACAATTTTATTTATTCTTGCAGGCAACAACTTTTTGTCATCTTCATCACAACTGACTGTGTAATATTCATGCGTCACATGCATCGGGGATGCCGCACTGCCTGAACTTACTTTTTAAAATTTTCCTATGCATTATATTTATAATAAAGTGTTTCCATAAAATGAGTTTAATATAACACTTACATGTCTGTACAGGGGACTCCTTAAATTGACGGGACTGAAGGCCTCCAGAAAAATACAGACAAAATAAAAAAATTACACCAAGTCTATTCATTCAAATACATCTAGCATATTTTCCTGTGCACAGGACTTTTCTCAACATTTTTGCTGGTGCGTGTTCAGTGCTCAAAAAGTCATGCACTTCTGCAAGACCAGTTTATGTCTATGTTTCACTGGAGAGTAGAATAAACTGAGATGAAGGGAAATCGTAGAAAGATATACAATCTTGTTATAAGAACGAAGCGGCTGTGGTCTTTATTGTCAGCTACTTGCTGTTTTAAGTAGTGTGGCGACAATGGAGATCGTAGTGTTTTTTACACTTACCCAACACACATTTCACCTCAATGCATTCCTTGTGCCCACCAAAATGGTACAATTCCTACTGAAGGTGCATGAGATGAGCTGTTATTATTATTATTATTATTATTATAACTTCATTCCAGAGAAATGAGTTTTATGTAAATGTCATTGGCAGGTGTCTGGAGAGCAAAATTTGTTACTGTTAATCCTAGATACACAATTTTTTCAGTGAATATTTAACTTTGTATACTGATTTCAAACATGTAATTACATTTTCCTTACCCCAGTCCATGAAAAAGATACAAGAATTCTTATTTTATGAATTTGGAATGCAACTTGCTTAAAAAGTAGTGCATTCGGATAGCTCAAGTTCAGCAGGCATGTTCCTGAATGTTCAAACAGTGCAAATATGAAATTTAATGCTTTTATCTGAATTTGAGCGAAAGTTAATAAGTCTTCTTGTTGCAGTCTTTTAGCTGTGAATTTGCGTTGCTGATTTCTAGAAGATTTCATAATGTTCCGTCCTAAAACACTTTATCGTCGTTTTTTGCAGTTGCTGATCCTATAGCATTCAAGGAAGAAAGAAGACAATTGAGTGAGTATTGGCGACAAAATTTTCATTCTAAAACTTACACCTTGCAAAAATCTTTATTTGAGATAAATGCATACAACCAAAAAGTGGCAGAAATGAATATGAAGCTACAGAACTTACAATTAATATCACTCAGAAAGTTCCATGAGAGTAATCTGCACCAAGCTGATGTTCGTGCTTCATTATGGCCGCCTAGAATGCCTTTGAAGACGCACACTTTCTTTACGCGCTAGATGCACGGCGGTAATCTTTTTGTCAGTCCGTTGGCTGCTTTGGCTTGTTGGCTCTTGCTGCAGTTCACACAAAATAAGTAAACTAGACTTCTTGTTTCCCAGATGGAAACGCATACAAGCTAGCATCTGCCACAGCAGTCTCAACAGCAAACAATGACACATTCTTGTCCTTTTGTGACAGGCTCCGTATAACAGAGTGCAATGCCTCATTTGCGTTCTGTGTTTTCCCTCTCGCACATCTTGCAGGAGCTTCTTGTCAGACAAGCCCTCATACACAAGGTCCAGCGCATGGCTGACAGCCTCTGGCGAGTTGTTACTTGCTTTTTGGCATGGGCCCATTCCTTGCCATGGCTGCACTGTGCTTGCACCATGACTCGGGGCCCTGTGGACAATAGCTGTGGTTAGGTTTTTCGCTAGTGGACGTCACATGGTAATATATGGCCTACACAGCCTTGTGTATCTTATCCACAATCTCGGAATGGGATTTGAGAGCACAACAATAGTAGCTTGTCGATCTTTTTATAAGGTCACCCGTGAGGTAACCTTTGCCACTCATGCGCTCTCCAGCCTCTCCTTTGTGCTTCTGCACAAAACTTCGAACTGTAGTCCCCATTTTCTTCTGCACATGGTTCGCACAGTCTTGTTTCTTAACATTGATGAAGCAATACACTTTGGCTTCGATGACAGCACTCTACGACCGGCTTTGACCATCACAAATCAAGGTGAGGCTATAAAGCGAAAGTGAGTGCTGAAATAAAATTGTTGCTGCTACTACATCCATTTGGCCAGCTTTGCATGAGGTATTTTTTGACATGAATGCTTAGATTTCCACTCGGCATTTTCTGGGCTGTTGGGTTTTGGGCCACGTTCGCAGCAGAGGGGAAAAATAGACAGCACTACATAGTCAAGCACGTATCTTGAAAAAAACTTCTGCTACAGAGGCCACTCCAATGTGTAAGGTGTGTCCTCTTGTGTGCCAGCTTCCGTCAAAAGAGAGTGCAATATTTTCAGGGATGCCGAAATTAAGGTCCTTGAAGACACTCATCACTGTTGCGGCACAACTAGCCATATGAGTCGGCACAAGCTCTCGTTGCTGCTGGCTGGAGCTTGTTTTTTAGGAACTGCTGGTAGTCCTCATGCGTAGGCCTACCAGAAGTACCAACTGCGGGGAAGTTGGTTCAAACAGAGATCGTATGAAGACCTACCAGCATGAAGTATGAAGACCTTGGTGTGAAACGGCCAAAGTGGCAAAGATGTCGTTCAGTGTCATCAGCTCAATTCCTGTGCTCTGCACAGCAGGTGCCAGGCGAACGTTGATATCAAACGGGTTGCAGTTAATGTTACAGCCAACACGTCGCGAACTCCATTTTTAACCAACTTTCCCGCAGTTTCTCACGAACTTCATTTTGAATGAAATTCCTTGCAGTTTCTGCAGCGAAGCTGTAGCTTCACGGTGACACCGTACTCACTTGAGTCGCGTTCGATAGACAGCTGTCCCGGGCACATTCGACAAGACGAACATTCCTGAAGTAAGCTGTTTACCAAGTCCAAGTCAACAGTTGTTTACGTCGTGCCGACGAACTTTCAATGCCGGGCTCACTCAGAGAACTATAATTTCGCAATCAGCTGCCGAGACCGAGGAAAGTTTCGCTGATTTCTGTTGTGCACGACACTCAATGATATTCAGTCAGCTGTGGTAATAAAATGTAGCGTCTATCTTTACACGGTCCGCTCGATCACACATACCAGCAGTAGGGGAGGCAGCGGTTTGCAATCGCCGCCACGCTTTCTGCGGCTGCGAGGTCTTCCGCAACAACAGCGTTGTCCGCCGTCGGAATCACAAGGGGCGACATTGTTTCCTGGCAGATCATCGGAGTATTATGGTTGAGCCCGCTTATAAAAAACCTAAGCATGACGCGGCATTCGTTCGTTGTATCCATTAGTTTGTAGTGAATGAAAGCCGGCTTTTAAAAAAAGTTGCGAGTGAAAACAGAAACTTTTTTTTGGCCGAAAAAGTCTCTGATGCACGTGTTTCGAAGAGCAGAAGTGATAAGGGTGGCCTCGAATTCATTCAAATTGGCAGTATGCTCGTTCACTGAGGTTCGTGCCATAAGGTGCACGAGGCACTGGCTCCAAAGTTGCGTCGTTCTCGCTATCCGATTCCTCCAAATACCTCTCGCCACGTACTTCATACACGATGCCTCAATCCGTGCACGGTTCGCAGTGCTGGCATCATCATCGGCCGTAATTAAACCATCGCAACAGATGTCCCACCCACTCTCCCAGGTCGGAGTCGACGACGCGCTGCCACAAATCGCCGCCGCAGTTCGGGAGCTCCAGGCTCGGCATCGGGCCCGACGTCGACGAAGTCGGCCTAGCAAGTTTCGCATGCATGTAGTCGTCACCGCCGCATGTGAAATGTTATCTATCTCCACAGTTGAATACCAGAACGCCCGAAACGACAAGTTAGCTGCTAGGTGGTCAACAGCTCCACTACGTGGCACCTAACGCGCGGATCACGCTCAAGCCAAGTAGTCATACTTTTGACGTTTTGTTGAACGGCAGGAAAAGCATGCTAGTCCTCCCATCGGCCATCATGACCACACACGCACACCAAGAGCGAGCAAGACGCGCACACCCGACACACATGCTAGAGCGCGTGGAACAGCTCTGGGCCGCTTCCTGTCAGAAAACGAAACTGATTCGAGCCAGTGTGGCAGGCGTCGCGGAGCGGCGGGCGGAGACGGGCAAAGGGGTTGTGATCAAGAGAAAAGAGGAGAGCAGACTTGCGAGAGAAGGGCAAGAAGTTGCGATAAAGAGTGAGGAGGATGCGGCGGGAGCGTGACCTTGAAAATCAAAACACACGAGAAGGAGGCTGGTTGAGTAGCTTGCTTGAAAGGTCCGTGAAACTCGCACGTAGAAGAACTTAGAAAGAGTGCCTGCGCGTGCAGAAGTTAAAGTATGGCCGCCTGGATTGGTGCGCGCAGCGGTGTTCGAAAAATCGGCGGCCGTGCGTGGCCTCACGAACTTCAATACTTCGCGATTCGCACCGCCCAAATTAACAGCCGTTTTCGCGCTTCCACACGCGCGCGGAAGGCATGCGGATTTGAGTGCGAAATGAGCGAGAATAAGTCCGAAACACGAAACGAATCGCAAATTATAAGAGTCGGTGGGGTAGCGTACGCGCGTGCACTAGACGCAGACTATCGAATAAAGCCGGCGGCTGACGATGTTGGCAAATGGTGTGGTCACTCTGGGTCGGCGACGCCAACGACAGTGCCAGCGATCAAAACAGGGTAGATGGCCAACCGTTGTTCGAAATATCGGTGGCAGTGTGAAAACACGGGCCTCGTCTGGTGATGCGAGGTGCTCACAGTAGCGGGGGACAAAGGACGGAGGGTTGCATAACAAAAAGCAGTCGGGGCATGGAGTAAGGAAACAACTTTCCTTCCTCCATGGGTTGGGGAGAGCGGCAATAGAGGGTCGAGTAGGCAGGATCAGCGTTTAAAAATAAGAATGTATGGGCACATCGCTGATGCCTGATCGGTGGTCGAAATTGGTTTCCCGGGAAGTCGGCAGACTGCTGACTTCGTTCACTGATACCCATCAGCGGCGCTTGGAGACGTTCATTGTAAGTGCGATTTTGTGCCACTGAACCTATGTATATTTTCACGGTCACGCGGATATTGTTCGTTTTAAGCGAAAGTTCGTTCAGAGTGGGGCCATTATATGTGGGCTCGACTGTATTGTAATCAGCCGATTCTGACACCATCAAGACACAATCGCGATAGTAGCACTTACGTGTGTTGCACTTCCGCTTCGTTGCAGCATCATTTGTGCTCCTCCGCCGAGTTTATCAGAGATATCCATCGGCAACTACAATAATTTATGGCACTCGAGGGGCATGTCGCCGCTGCTAGAAGCTCTAGCGATCGGGCTGCTTCATTGTGGTGTCTGCCCATCAACAGTCCTGCTCAGCTGTGCCGATGTAGCCGCTGCTGACTGCAACAACAGCTTGGGCTGCCTGGTACGTTCTTGCACCGCTTTCCGAATTTATGCAGTGTGCAGAACTTACGGGCACAGTTTGGCATATCGATTTCAATCGCAAAATTTTCTAAAATGGCGGTGAAGGAGCGCGATAGCAGCAGTGCACATGTGATCGCTAATGTTTTCAGTCCGTGCTCTTTCATCACAAGGCACCGTTCACTCACGTGATCACTAAGGGCCAATAATACGGCGTGGTTCTTTCCCTTGTTTTTGCATGGTATTGCACGTTGGCAGCAGCACTAGAGGTTCTTTTTTGGGGGAAAACAAGACGAAAAGATGGTCTCTCAAATACGGCCAAGATGGCCGCGTTTCGATGAGTGGTTAGCATAACATGAGCAAGACAAAACAGGATCGTTTTCAGCGTTTTCATAAGTGAAACGAAGTGCTGTGATGAATTCATATCATCCTATATCAAGAGTTGTGTTGGCTCTGTTCAACAGAGCCAACATGGAACTAGAGGCCCTACTTAGCTAATAAGCTAACTTTTTGTTCAAGGTCTTAGATTTTGCAAGAAACCACTGGTGTTCTTTCAACAAAAAAGAAAACGCCGTTTCCTGTGTGTTTATTGTGACAATCAAAAGATGAGGTTGGCACACAATACTTCGCTGTAAATTCACAGACTTTTCAAGGATTTCAAGGATGCAAAAAGAAAGAATTCAAGCAGTGTGATCTTGATATTACTTTTGCACGTGACTTATGAATTCAGCTCTGCTTTTACACAGAAATCTTTTTCAAGAACAGCTATCTCCGCCTATTTTTATTTAGCTGTTATGGGAAACCTGTTCACCTTGACAAAAGACATGCCATGTCATTTTTTTTTTGCACTGGAGTCTTTCAAAGCCCGATCTACTACCTTTGGCTTGATATGGGAGTTTTTTTGGAGCCCTGCCATCTCATCTTGCGTGCTCTGTACCTCGAGCTTTTCCTTCTGAAAGCTATCCGCTGTGCCACAACATGCTTCTGTTCTTCTGTGCGAAATGCATATCTAGACATATCTTGGAGCACTGATGACTTCACTTCTTTCAACAGTGGAACGGTAAGCAGCCTACTGTGGGTTTGTCACAGCCTCATAGATAACTAACTGAGAGATATACAAGAGTTCTGCCCTAATTTATGCTATAATCAGCTTGTTCACACTGAAACCTCGTTCTACTAAAGGCTGTTAATAGCTAGGCAAGAGAAGGACCTTCAGTATTTCCCATAGGATTGAGAACAGGTCATGCATGCTTTCTAAGGCGCACAAAATAACATTTAGGCATTTACGGTCTCTTTCCAAGTTCTTTAGCTCATGCCGTTTTTCTTGGTAGAAGTGAATACTGTGCACACACAACATCTCCTCTGTGCTCAGAAAGAAGCTTGTTGTCATTGAAACTGTTAAGAACAACTTTCACCTCCAGTCGAATTTCAGGCCATCCATCGCGAGCTGCACAATTTTGCTCAGAGAAAAAAACGCGAGCGCTTTTGTCTGCTTCTGCAAGAGGTCATCTATTGTGCTGTGACCGCAGAATGTTGAAGTCAGATATCTGGTTGTTACCTCACACTTGTTCCACGATCTGACGTGAAACATCAAGTTGCTTCCTTTGCAGGTATTCGTTCAAGGTTCCAACAAAAAGTACCACAATATGCTCGAAATTTTGCTTTATTTGTCGTACTTGTAAACTTAAGGGAGGACACGGGTCTTAGAAGGCCAAAAATTGCAAAAAATTGACTGTTTGAAGCTGACACTTTTGAAATCTGCGCCTATCTTTGCACTTACCTGAGAAGTTTCTAGCTTCTCGCGTTATTATTTCTGGCGCAAGATCAGTTTATAACATCGCTGTGAGATCAAGTGAGCGTAAATTGATGCTAAAATTGCGCTTTTTCTGCGCCAACTTGTTGCCGTTACACATGAGCTATCGTGTTCATCTTGGTCTCATTTGGAAGGGTCGTTCTTCATCTTCAATTTCCCGCCACCACTGGCTCACCTTGCGCATTGGGTTTTTTAGCAAAAACGCGTCATTAAGAAGCACTAGCGTGCCATTCAATTGCCTGCTTGGGGCACACGACAAAATTTAGGCATCCGATTGGCCAAGGGGCGCTTTCGGCGTCTGCTTCACCATCATGACGCGCATGGACATGTGCCATTTCGCCATGATGCTACTGACTGCTTGCGGCAGTAAAGAAATTCCGTGCTACAGTAATTTGTAAAGCAGGTGTGGCGGTGGTTCGTTCGCTGTGAACTTCAGAAAGATCCACGCTATGGCTCAGGACAACGAGGATAACGAACTCGACGCGGTCAACGGCCGTCGCCGAGTCACCGGTGAAGGACTAACTCACATACGAGCCCGTTGATTGCCGACAACGTTATTGAGAACGGCTGTGTTTTGCAGCCTTATCAGTTAGAGGACGGCAAGTAAAAAGCAGAAGTGAAACTACCAGAGATATCAATCTTTGTAGTAACAAAACGAAAGCGCAGTTTTATCGCTAAACCCGCCAATGTCGTGGTTACCCCCGCCTGATGAAAGGACCTTGAACTGCGCGACAGGTCGTCAGAGTAGAGTACGCCGCGCGTCGACCAACAACAGAAAGTCAATCCGTTCGCAGTGAACATGCTCGTGGCCCCCGCAATACAGGCTACTGGCAACAGGTAGACTGCTTTTAATGACGTGTTCACAACGTTGTAGCGATCTCCGCTCGAAAATGTGGCAGTCTTGCGTGAAAAGGAAACTAACACCATGGCACCCGTGGAGCCTCGAAATCGATGAGCGAGGGAGCAACTTTGGTTCGCGACATTTACGGGTAACTTATTCTGGACAAGCCGGAAAACATCGCCACGTTATTCGGCGGATTCTGGATGATGCACGCACATTTGTCGCACATCGCCGTCAGTAGAGTCAACGAACTTATAAGCGGCCTCGCGGCAGACGAGCACACGGCGACAACTTGCTACAGGACTAGAAGAAACGACACGCTCGTACAGTTCTGGTGAATTCCCGGTGAATAATAACTGACCTAAAGTATGTGTGCCATGAAATTTTCCCCTCGGAACGGCGAAATTAAGTTTTAACAGCCTTATTCTCGAAGCACGGATTTTGACCACTTTCTTTTGCTTGTTCGGTATAAGTGGACCTAGGACAGCTAGAGCTGTAATTATTTTTGCATTGTATTAAATTTGCACAAAAACAATGCTAGGAGCCTAATTTCAATGGGCAGCTTCATTTTTTTATTTCAATATAAAAATTTCTGTATTTGGTTACATGCAATGAGATTCACTGTGCTGTAATTCGAGAAGTACTCGTTCAATTTTCAATCAGCTTGCAGCATTGCACTCCTTAGGCTTTCTAGCATTCATTTATTTATAATT
>WOVY01008306.1:0-34873 GCA_013436015.1 Rhipicephalus annulatus
CAAAGATTTGTCTAAATGCTGTGATCTTGTCTTTGAACAAACTTTCAGCTTTATTTGTTGTGTTAGGCATATTTTTTTTCGAACAAAACAGTGGATCGCTGTCAACTTCATGTACCGATTTGAAATGATGGACCTAAATATTTGAAGGTGATGAAGAGAGACTGCTGACCTATTTCTGAACTTCGTTTTGAGACAAAGTGGCTGAAGGCCACGCTCTGGAACGCCAAGATCAAAGAACGAAGGTTGAACAAATCCGTGTGCTACCCATCTCTCGTGTGATGATTGAAGCCCCCGTACGTGAAGCTTCCATGGAAAATAATACCGAATTTTCTTCTAGAGTACAATTAGAAAATCTCTATAGCCCAGTCTAAACTTGATAATCCGCAGGCAGTCGCACCTCATAACTTGCCTTTTAAATTGTGAGCGAGCATTACTTGCGACAGCACTGCCAATGCATAGAGGGGGGGAGGGGGTCAAAAGCTCCCATTCCTTGCTCTCATAAAAATACATGAGATAGTGGCCTAGAAATAATTCATCCCCCTGTACTTGCATGAGTGCTGAGCTTGTCGCAAACATGAGACAAAACGGAAAGACATTTGCGTTTTGTTCCACCAACCACAGATGTCATCTTTCTAGCCTTCATCATGCAATCTCAAAGCTTGTCCAGAAGCCATGTCCCTCCTTTGAAATGAAAATTGTGAGTCGATGAAAGGACTCATCTCAACACGAAACATGACTGCTTCTTGGCAAGGTAGCAGCAGCGCGGTGAACATGCTGACGCTGCACTCGAACTGTTTGAAAAATACCGACTATCTTCCGAGAGTAAGTACTAATGTTAGTACTATTGTGCAAATTTAACCGTCTTCGATGTGTCATCAACAAAAGAGTCGTAAGCATTGCTTTTTTTTTGCTGTACGACAACTTCGACAGTACGGTAATAGTGCAATTGTAATGTTTATTCGCAAGAGCCATGACACGCAGAATTGCTGGATTGGGGACATTGATAGCTTTTTGGTGTTAGCTACATAAGTGCTGCTTACAACAAGGCGCGCACAGAATCATTTATACAAGATTATTTGCCTACATGCTTCATTGTTCCACTTCAGTATTAGTTCAGGATCGAAAACTTGTCATACAAGGGCGGACTGCAGTGAGGTAGGTAGCCACCATTTTTAGAGCAAATGTTTTTTTATATCAGTTCCTTTCTTTTTTCTTGATAGGGTATTGCAAAGGTTACGTAATCGGTAAGGCGCCACTCTTAGCACTTCTGTTGATCGATCTTTAGGACAGTTGTTCTGAACCCTAATATTACGGTGATTGTGCACGCGTAACATTGGTGTATGCGCAAGCACAATATTAGACACTGTATACGTAGTACCAGCATAACATTAAGACCCTTTTTGGAAGAACTCTCCGATTACATACTCAAAGCAGCTCCATCTTGCCAACGTTTCCCACCTTACAAAAGGCCTCGTTCGTGGTTTTCGGGGCTTCTTCGTCATGTTAGAGCACATCGCAGGTATTCACATTTACGAAGCACTCAAGTGTTGTCTACGCAGATGCATTTATATGTGATAATGTGACTGCATGGAATACAAGTTTGACATCGTCATGTGTGACTATATTAGCGTTATAGGTACACCATTTAGTTTCCTACCAATGTTGCTTGTCAGTGTTCCTTCGCCTAGTGCTAGTGTGAAAAACAAAAGTTAACACCAGTGAATGAGTACTCGAACGTAAGAACGAGTAAGGCAAAGGTATGAATATGGATAACAATAGGAAGGCTTCGAATCACGGGGCACAATTACCAGCAGATAGTTAAGTTGGTAACGAAGGCTTAGGAAAGAATATAGTGCGAAACAACATGGATAAATCAATAGAAAGCAAGACGACACTAACGCCAACTATCCACAAAAGGCGTTTCACGATTGCGGTTAAATAAAAAACACAAAATAAATTATCTGTACTTCCAAAAATATGGCAGTGCCGCCTGTAAATGTTTTACATTCATGGGTGTGCGTGGCCATAACTGTTCAGGCACATGTATACACATGTATACTTTATATGTATGCTTCTCATGTATACTTGTATACATGTATACACATATATACTTTATATGTATACTTCTCAAGTATACACGTATATTTCTCACATGTATACTTTTACATTGTCGAGAGTCACCCCGCCGTGGTGGTCTGGTGGCTAAGGTACTCGGCTGCTGACCCGCAGGTCGCGGGTTCGAATCCCGGCTGCGAAGGCTGCATTTTCGATGGAGGCGAAATTGCTGTAGGCCCGTGCGCTCATATTTGGGTGCAGGTTAAAGAACCCAAGTGGTCGAAATTTCTGGAGCCCTCCACTACAGCGTCTCTCATATTCAAACGGTGGTTTCGGGACGTTAAACCCCACATGCCGATCAACATTGTCGAGAGTATGACGAAAATTTGGTGTAGGCACTGTACTATGTGGGCACAAGAATGAGCAATTTGTGTTAGGGTTGCTAACTTGCAGTGGAAGCCCAAGTGTATCGAAATGCCAGACTTAAACGATAAGCTTTCCTGCGCCTTCCATTTGCTACACTTTGTACATACACATTACGGTGCTCAAATCGAATTTTCTCGAGCAGGTTCACCCGGAGCAGTGACACACAGAAACCGTATGCTAAGTAGCACACCCTTACCTCTGGCATGCTGCCTATGGCAAAACGGGTACAACGTTGATACGCCGCGTACTCCGGCTTCATAAACCTTACGGGCATATGGTAATTCAACACGCCAATTTGGAATGCGAAAGCAACTATTTTTGCGTTGGTAGTGAACGATGTAGTCGTCATAAGGATCGTGTTCTTCTGCAACAGAGAATGTGCACAATTTGTAAGTCCTTTGCCGAACCTTTTACGTGGCGGCATCCTTGAAAAAATTCTGCCTGTGCATCAGAAGCATATACAGTTATTCGAACTGAGACAGCTTTTAAAGCCCTCTTTTTGTTGATACTAAACGGGGTTATAAAAGAAAGTCGAATCATTTTAACTGAGGTTATTTCAGGTTGTCGTCATGAAGTCATCATTGGTTAATTGTGATTTTCGAGCACACCTTTACAAGGAACATCACACGTGACAAAGGATTTCATAAATATGCCTCCCGAAATACAATATGTGGGCGTCATCGAAAAAATACCGTACGCGCCCGTGGCTTAAACTGAAATTTATTCAATCATCACGCTGTGCCATAGGCTAAAAGCTACCTAAGAAGCGAAGTTTCGTAACCCCTTCAGAAAACTGATCTTCTAAATTCATTTCACAATATTTTTTAATTTACAATAAAGGACACTTTAGTACTGGCTCTTAGTGATTTACAGCTTTACACATGAACTGAATGCACTATTTGAACTACAAAAGATGTCAGCTATAATACCTTGGAATTCAAGAATTCTTTATTTGAAATTATGAAAGAACGCAGCAGAAATATCAGTTTATTCTTCGTATACTCGCACTACAGTTGCAGTTCCTAAAATGTCAACAATTAAGCGACATATCACCGCATTATACTTCCATGTCAGTGCGTGGAAGCGGTTTTGAGACTGTGGCTTCTCGCTTAAATAACATTTAGAATTATAAGCGATGCTTTTTGTAGACATTGAGCAATGGTTGCTGCTACATGCAATAATTACAGATACACGTATGACATTTAAGACATGGACTGCTACAGCTAACGAAAACAAATGGAACGCACCGCTAAAAAACAACTATTTTTCAGGTACTGCTGAGGGCGTAGGGTATTCGATACATCGATGAGTGTCACAAGACAACATGATAAACAAAGCATCAACAACGGGTGAAAGAGGTCATTCTGTTTTTTTGTTGTTGTTGTTTTCGTTAGTGGGAACAAAACACTCTTCATCTATAGCTGTCCACACAAAAGGCCATCATATACAACAAGAAGAAACACACAGCCGAAGCACACAACTGTTTTAGACACGTCAACAATGAATACAGTTCATACTCTGACCACATCTAACACACTCCACTTGTGGAAAATATGATATAATGTACTATGAAGTCTTGGTTTTGAAGACCTTTATTAGGCCCGAGGAACCGGCAGCCGACAGCTGAGATGAACGAACCAAGATCATGATAATGTACAAATGACGAGGATTGGTATACTAAATTCTCACAGTACTTGTATTTCGCAATAAAAACAGGAACTTCTCCAATCTTCACTTGTGAGGGACTGCGGGCTAAATTACACCAAGACTGCTAGAAAGGAAACAAAAATTACTACTTTTTTTTCCACGCACAACGGCAAAAAAAACAATACTTAAATATTTGAGACGTTTTTAGCGCTACGGCAGCTGATCCTCCCTTTCTATATGCTTTTGATGTGTGGTCCATTGCTTTCTGATGATCGAAAAACTTCTCACGGGCATATTTGTCCTCATTGGTGATGTTGTTCTCAGTGGAATATTTCAAGCTTATGGGGGGAAGGGGACAGACAGTGCCCAGGACAGAGGCTCACTTACCATCGATGACATCATATTGTTTTTTGGATCCCAGGCACTTGCAGGCATTGCCTTGCAGGTTGACAGGCTGCGCACCGTCAACACGCACGTAATAATAACTACCACGGTCACGTCATCCCTGCGACAACGTGAGAAAACCTTATGAGACATCTGTTGCGGCGGTATCCACATAGGCGAGAAAGATGTTTCAATTTATCTTACTATAGTCACTTCACTTCACTTAATTACCTTAATTACCCTAATTACTTAATTACCTTAAAGACACCCTAGAGGGGTATCACAAAAGGGGTGAGAAACATACAACAAATGTATTACATATGCAGGATGGGTACAAGTATGAACAGGGGTAACCAATACAGAAATAAAATAATACATGTGCAGGATCAGTATACATATTAACAGGCGTAACACCCTTGCCAAAAAAAAGAAGACAAAGTGAGAACCAGTGGCACAAAAAGGCACACTGTAATTTATAGGTCACAGACTTTGGGATAAGCAGGCTACGGTGTTTCGTGTTCACGCACTCAAGCTCACATTGCAAGGCACCACCCTCTGTACCTTGTTTCTTTTCCATTAGGTAGTAATATTGCGCAGTTCAACCATTGCAATCATTCATTCATAAACGGGCAGTGATGAAAAATTCCACGGTGCTTCACGTGATGTTTGGATTGGCTAGTAGTGTACGCTACCAGTGAAGGTAGCAATATAGAAAACCACGTAGTGAAATATATATATATATATATATATATATATATATAGGCAGGCATGGTGGTTGAGTGGCCGTAGCGTTGCATATAGTCTAGTAGATCCTCCGTGAGCGGTCACAACGTGGTTTATTTCGACGTTTCGGCCTAGAGTCTGGCCTTCATCAGGAATAAAGATACAGTTTGTCTGTGCTCAGCTTTATACAATCTCAAATCAGAGGGCAAGGAAGAGGGAAAAAGGAAAGAAAAAAAAGAAAAGAAAAGGAAAAAAAAGAAAAATATTACACGGTGGACGCCCCTCGGGTGCCCCCCTTCCACTTTTCCCTCCACTTCCCCCCATCTCTCTCCCCCCTCTCTCCTTCACCTATCTTATGTCAGGGGTCTGTGTATGTTTCCGTTCACTAGCGCATTCCTCCCGATCAGACGGCCCCTCCTGGCACTGGCGGTTCGGTGTGGGGCAAAAAAGAGCTTTTTCAGGAAGTCCTAAGCCTTTAACTACTCGGGGTCCCGTAAATAATTCGTCGTAGAAGGACGGGGGCCGCGTATTGTGGCAGAGGCTGGTCAGCGGGCATTTTAGGAAGTTCTAAGTCTTTAACTACTCCGCGCCCTGTCAACATTTCGTCGTAAAAATAGGGGTGCCCCGTATTGCGGTAGGCTGTGCAAGCGCGTGCAATGCGAATTCCTGGCCCGCTTCTAAATTACGCGTGTCGTGGGGGCCTCCCGGCTGTGCACATGGTTGCTGTTGGGCATGTCGTGCATGGCACAATTGATTGGGTAGTAAAATAAAACAGAAAACAGACGACAGCTGCACTTAGGAAGAGTCGTTACACTTGGAATTGTTTTAGGTTGTCCAGTGCCCTTCGCAGCTGCAGTGCCGTGAACTCAGTTACTATTTTCATTGTTGCCGTTATTGTTTTCTAATGCTTTAATTGCTGCAAGTGTACCGGGATTCTCATTTATTCCTCTATCGAGGGTGTTAAATCGGTGGATAAGGTATGACTCTCGTTGTTCACGTTCTCGATTTGATTTAAATCCCGTCTCTAAGAGCGTTACTGATAGTTTGTCGAATGCATGGTCGGGAAGATTGAGATGTTTTGATAGAGGTAGACATGGGGCTGATTTCGCATGGGCTCTGTGATTATTGAAGCGAATCCTAAATGGTGTTTCTGTTTGTCCAATGTACTGCATACCACACACGTTGCATTCGAGTAGGTACACCACATTAGAGGAATCGCATGTTAGGTTTCCTCGTATGTTAATCGAAAACTTGGATTGCGTGCTGGTTGCTTTGTCTGTTTCTCGCATCGCCTTACATACAAGACATCGTGGCTTTAAGCAAGGGCGGCAGGAATTATTGGGGGGTGATGTGATGTGATTAGGACTTCCTGAAAAAGCTCTTTTTTGCCCCACACCGAACCGCCAGTGCCAGGAGGGGCCGTCTGATTGGGAGGAATGCGCTAGTGAACGGAAACATACACAGACCCCTGACATAAGATAGGTGAAGGAGAGAGGGGGGAGAGAGATGGGGGGAAGTGGAGGGAAAAGTGGAAGGGGGGCACCCGAGGGGCGTCCACCGTGTAATATTTTACTTTTTTTTTCCTTTTCTTTTCTTTTTTTTCTTTCCTTTTTTCCCTCTTCCTTGCCCTCTGATTTGAGATTGTATAAAGCTGAGCACAGACAAACTGTATCTTTATTCCTGATGAAGGCCAGACTCTAGGCCGAAACGTCGAAATAAACCACGTTGTCACCGCTCACGGAGGATCTACTAGACTATATATATATATATATATATATATATATATATATATATATATATATATATATATATATATATATATATTATGAGACCACGTCCGGTACGGCAGCAACCAGGTTATCCTTCTTTAATCCAGGCGCACGAGCCAGAGAGCCAGCCCGCGTGACATACGATGATGATCACTACAATGGTTTGGTCATGCAGATAAAGATGAAGTACATAGTCAGCGCTCACACTATTTTCCCCCCTTCGCGAAAGAGGGCAGCAAGTTAGAAAGGGTTGGGACGCCGAATATATCGTTTCAGTCGAGAGACGTGGGCGATCTCGGTGTGGCGGCGACGACGATCAGAAGCCGCGTTGACAGGAGCAACGCGATAGTTGACTTCAGATGTTCGTTCCAGGACGGTGTATGGACCAAGATACCAGTGAAGGAATTTTTCGCAGAGCCCAGGTACACGAACAGGTGTCCACAAAAGGACTTCGTCGCCTGGGCGGAACACAACTCGACGCTTCGCATCAATGTCGATTTTTCTCTTGTCCTGAATGGTAGCAGTGTTGGCGCGGGCGATTTCACGGCAGCGGGCGACGCGAGCGGCGAACTCTTCCGGGAAAGATGAAGATGGATTGGAAGATGTGGACAAAAAGGTGGTGTCCAGAACAAAAGTCGGTACACGGCCATACACGAGAAAAAAAAGGGCTAAAATTCGTTGTACGCTGTATGGCAGTGTTATATGCGAACGTGACAAAAGGAAGTATTGTGTCCCAGTTTTTGTGATCTGGTTGCACGTACATAGAGATCATGTCGGACAAAGTTCGGTGAAAACGCTCAGTCAGACCGTTAGTTTCTGGGTGATACGCTGATGTGGTCTTGTGGATGGTGTTAGAGGCCTTTAAGACTTCAGCAAGGACATGTGAAAGAAATGTCTTGCCCCGGTCACTAAGGAGCACACGCGGTGCGCCATGTCGTAAAATAATGGCGCGAAGGAAAAAATCGGCTACTTCAGAGGTAGCACCAGATGAAAGAGCTGCCGTCTCCGCGTAGCGAGTAAGGTGGTCTACGGCAGTAACAATCCAGCGGTGACCGGCTGGCGTAAGCAGAAGAGGTCCGTATAAGTCTATGCCCACAAATTCAAAGGGAGTGGACGGGCACGGCAGTGGTTGCAGTGGCCCCGCGGGAAGAGACGTGGTACGTTTTCGGTGCTGGCATGACGCGCAGGAAGCGACGTACTTGGCGACAGAAGTGGAGAGGCCAGGCCAAAAGCAGCGAGTCCTGAGGCGGTCGTAGGTCTTGTGGAACCCTAAGTGGCCAGCTGTCGCATCGTCATGAAACGCTTGTAGAACTTCCAGACGAAGTGAGCGAGGAATGACGGGAACCCATTGTTTACCGAGAGGATGGTAAATTTGCCGACATAATGTTCCCTCTTGAAGCTTGAAACGGGCAAGTTGTCGTCTTAGGCGGCTGTTTGGAGCACGCGATAAGCCAGTGAGCCGATCGATGATTGTGCGGCAGTAGGTATCGGCATGTTGGAGCGAGGCGAGATCTGTGGACGAAAGAAGGTCCGCCGAGGCAACTAACTGTTTCGAAGGAGCAGCCGTCTGTTTGGTCACTTTGGCAGGCGGTGACGAACAGATGGAAGGTGACACTTCGGCGCTTTGCGAGAGCGGGCAACGGGACAAAGCGTCAGCATCTTGGTGCTCTCGGCCCGACCTATATGTGACGCTGTAGTCATACTCTTGCAATCGTAGTACCCAACGGCCAAGGCGTCCCGACAAATTTTTGAGAGACGATAACCAACACAGAGCATGTTGGTCAGTCACTATTGTGAAATGCCGGCCGTATAAGTAAGGACGAAACTTTTGGATGGACCACACGATGGCGAGACATTCTTGCTCAGTGATGCTGTAGTTTCGCTCAGCATGTGACAGAGTACGGCTCGCGTAGGCCACGACTTGTTCTTCGGAAGCTTGGTTCCGCTGAAGAAGGACAGCACCGATGCCAAGTCCACTTGCGTCAGTGTGTAGCACAGTAGGTGCTGCAGGGTCGAAATGGCGAAGCACTGGCCGTGATGTGAGGCATCGCTTGAGGGTGTGAAAAGCGGCTTCGCAGTCATCCGACCAGACAAAGGGTGCGCTCGTGGTCAGAAGTTTGTGCAGAGGAGCCGCAATAGTAGCGAAATCACGTACAAAGCGGCGGAAATACGACGCTAAGCCAAGGAAGCTGCGGAGGTCTTTCTGTGTGGCTGGTGTAGGAAAGTGCAGCACCGCGGCAACCTTGTCGGGATCGGGCTCAACGCCATGTTTACTGACGACATGACCTAATACCTTGATGTTGTGACTGGCAAACCGACACTTCTTAGTGTTGAGCTGGAGACCGGCCTTAGCTAAGCACGTGAGGACTTCGTCTAGCCGTTCCAGGTGCTGTGAGAAGCTCGACGAAAAAATGACAATGTCGTCCAGGTAGCAAAGGCAGGTCTTCCATTTTAATCCCCGCAGTACCGTGTCTATCATCCGTTCGAATGTGGCTGGGGCATTGCACAGGCCGAAAGGCATTACATTGAATTCAAAGAGCCCATCTGGCGTAGCAAACGCAGTCTTCTCTTTATCAGACTCGTGCATTGGAATCTGCCAATAACCGGAGCGCAAGTCGAGACTTGAAAAGTACTCGGCACCTTGTAAAGTATCAAGAGCGTCGTCAATGCGAGGCATTGGGTAGACGTCCTTACGAGTGATTTTGTTGAGTGATCTGTAATCAATGCAAAACCGTACCGAGCCATCCTTTTTTTTCACTAGTACGACAGGAGAAGACCATGCGCTTGTCGAAGGCCTGATGACGTTGCGCGCGAGCATGTCGTTGACTTGTTCTTCTATAAGCTTGCGCTCAGAAGCCGACACACGGTAAGGGCGGCGGCGAATCACACGGGATCCGTCGGTGTCGATACGATGGGCGGTCACTGTTGTTTGACCCAGACCTTCGGAACAAACGTCAAAGCAAGTTTTGTGCTTCATTAATAACGCTAGCAAGGCATCCGTTTGCGTTGGGTTGAGATGTTCACACAAAGTGGCCTTGAGAGCAGGAAATGCATCTTCCGCTGGCATACGCTTTGAGAATGACGAAGCAGATGAACCAGTGACGACACAAAGCGGTGCTTCTTCGGTAATGCTGGCAACAGTGGTCCCCTCAGGCAAAAGAAGCGGTTCTGGCGTCGTGTTGCAGGCCGTGATGCTTGCATAACCACGGGAGAACCGCACTAAACAAGATGCGATGGTGATCCCTCGAAAAATGCAGCGCTGGCAAGGAGCAACCAAAGCGTCACCATCTAGAATGTCACGTGACTTGATCGCAAGGACACGTTCTCGTCCGGGAGGCAGGAGGAAATCCGCAGCTGTCACAAGGTTGGGCGACGAAAGGTCGGCAGCAGAAGAAAGCTCAGTGTCCGTAATACGAATGAGGGGCCGACCACACGAAATTACAGCAGACGCCGCTGACAAGAAGTCCCAGCCTAAGATTATCTGATGAGCGCACGAAGACAGCACAGCCAATTGTATGTGATGACGGATTCCATTGATGAGAATACGAGCAGTGCACAACCCGGTCGGGCGAATTGGACTGTCATTAGCACCGCATAACATGGGACCGGCATAAGGAGTTTGCACTTTACGCAGGCGAAAACACAATTCACGATCAATTACCGAAATTGCGGCTCCAGTGTCTATAAGGGCGTCAACAAAAACACCTTCCACAGAAACAGGCAGTAAATTAGCTGGACGAGACGGAGGAGTTGTAGCGTTCCGACGACAAGCAGTTTCCCCTCCAAAAACTGCACCTTCTAGTTTTCCGAGTCCCGAGAGATCGGAGCGGGACGCAAGGGTGATGACGTACGCCGAAACGGTGACGGAGAACGGCGGCGAGATGAACGAGAAGGATGAGGCCCAGCATGAGACCGTGGAGGGGAGGGCGACTGACGGAAGGTGGATGGATACGGTGCGGGATCGTATTCATCGGGTCTCGGGGAAAAGTCTCTCTCGTAAGCTGAGTAACCACGTCGTTCATCCTGCTGACGGCGGCGGCAGAAACGGGATATATGACCCCTTATGCCACAGTAGAAGCAGATGGGGCGGGGAGGACGCCATGTAGAATAGTGGCGTAGCCTTGGCGCTTGCGTTGTCATCGCAGCCACATGGTCGCATCCGACGTCCGCAGGCACGGTTGGAACTGGTGCAGGGACCCGCGATGCAACTTCTGCGTACGAAGGCACTGGGAAGCGCACAGGAGACGGGGCATGTGCAGCGCTTGTCATTGATGCCAGTTCGTCCTTGATTATCTCTCGCAGGTTGGGAGGAGGTGTGTGGACAGACGCAACGGTAGGGTTGCCTGGAAAAAGGCCGTGAAGTTCTTCTCTGACAATGGTGCGGATAAGGGCCCGCAATTCATGCTCTTTGGTAAAGCGAGCGTCGCAGGAGGCGTGTGGAAGGCGCATGGAATGAAGCGCGTCCAGGCGTTGGCATGTAGTGATGACGTCCCGGACGGTAGTCGGGTTCTGAATCACGAGAGCATTGAAGGCCACAGAGTTGATGCCTTTCAGTAGATGTCAGACGCGATCGGCCTCCGTCATGTCATTTTGTGCTCGGCGACAGAGAGCCAGAATATCTTCAATGTAGGACGTATACGATTCGTCGTCCCCTTGAATGCGGGTTGCGAGCTTCTGTTTCGCTACTACAGAACATCCTGCAGATGTGCCAAATACCTGACGGAGATGCCCCGTGAAGGCCGACCAATTGGAGAAGTCGCTCTCGTGGTTGTAATACCAGGTTTTAGCGACGCCATCGAGGTAAAAAGGAACGTAGCGCAGTTTGTGCGCCTCGTCCCAGTAATTACAAACGCTGGTTCGATCATAACTGTCGAGCCATTCTTCGACGTCTTCGTTGCGAAGGCCGGAAAATACCGGAGGGTCTCGATGAGAGGTACTCACGGTGTAGTGAAGCCTAAGTGGCTGAGAAGGAGCGGTTGCAGCAGTGGGCGGGTTGGGTTCTGCCATTGCTGTTGCTTGAGGGCACAACCGTCGACCAGACCGGAGCTCCAGGGGTGATGGGTAGAGCAGGAGGACGTGGGAACCAAAGCACGCTCCACCACTTATGAGACCACGTCCGGTACGGCAGCAACCAGGTTATCCTTCTTTAATCCAGGCGCACGAGCCAGAGAGCCAGCCCGCGTGACATACGATGATGATCACTACAATGGTTTGGTCATGCAGATGAAGATGAAGTACATAGTCAGCGCTCACAATATATATATATATATAGTTTAACGCTAGAACCTTATCTAGTGAGGGAAGTCTAGCTGTACTATTCTAGGAGCTAGAGGGTGTTAAATGGGATATAATAGGGCTCAGTGAGGTTAAGAGGACAGATGAGGCCTATACGGTGCTACAGAATGGGCACGTCCTTTGCTACAGGGGCTTGGCAGACTGAAGAAAACTGGTAGTGGGGTTCCTAATTCACAGAAACATAGCTGGCAACATAGAGGAATACTATAGCATTAATGAAACTGTGGTAGGTATCGTAATTAAACTGAATAAAAGATACAAGATGAAGGTAGTACAGGCTTACGCGCCTACATCCAGCCATGATGACGCTTCAGTTGAAAGCTTCTATGAAGACGTGGAATCGGCAATGAGTAAGGTAAAAACACAGTATACTATAGTGATGGGCGACTTTAATCCAAAGGTAGGGAAGAAGCAGGCTGGAGACCAGGCAGTAGGAGATTATGGCATCGGTACTAGAAACGCCAGAGGAGAGCTACTAGTAGAATTCGCCGAACGCAATAATTTACGGATTTTGAATACCTTCTACTGAAAACGAGAAAACCGCAAGTGGACATGAAGGAGCCCTAATGGCGAAAATAAGAACGAAATAGACTTTATAATGAGTGCACATCCTGGAATTGTGCAGGATGTGGAAGTGATTGGCAAGGTACGATGCAGTGACCATAGAATGGTACGGTCTCGAATTCGCCTAGACTTGAAGAAGGAACGACAGAAACTGATAGGCAAGAAGCCAACCAATGAGCTAGCACTGAGAGGGAAAGTACAGGAATTCAGAGTGTCGCTGCAGAACAGGTACTCGGCTCTTAGTGAGGAAACCAACCTTAGCGTACATACAATGAATGATAATCTGACGAGTATCATTACGGAGTGTGCAGAGGAAGTTGGAGGCAGGGTAGTAAGACAGGACACTGGCAAGCTTTCCCAGGAAACGAAGAACCTAATTAAGAAGCGTCTATTCATGAAAGTGTCAAGTACAACAGACAAAGTAGAATTGGCAGAGCTTTCGAAGTTGATTAATAGACGTAAGGTATGCGATGTAAGAAGGTATAACATGGAGAGAATTGAACACGCTCTGAAAAACGGAGGAAGTGTCAAAGCATTGAAGAGGAAACTTGAGATAGGCAAAAGTCGGATGTATGCAGTAAGGGACAAGGAAGGCAAAATAACCAATATGGATAGGATAGTTAAAATAGCGGAGGAGTTTTACAGAGATCTGTACAGTAGCCGAGACAACCACGACCTTAATACTATAAGAACTAGCAGTAACCCAGATTACACCCCACCAGTAATGATAGAAGAAGTCAGAAAAGCTTTGGAGAGCATGCAAAGAGGCAAAGCTGCTGGTGAGGATCAGGTAACATCAGATCTGCTGAAAGATGGAGGACAGTTTGTGTTAGAAAAACTAGCCACCCTGTTTACGAGGTGCCTCCTGACGGGTTTACGAGGTGCCTCCTGACATAAGAAAGGAGATGACAAGGACTTGAAGAATTACAGGCCGATCAGCTTGCTCTCTGTAGTATACAAGCTCTTTACAAAGGTAATTGCTAACAGAGTAAAGAAAACATTAGAATTCAATCAACCAAAGAAACAAGCAGGATTTCGAACAGGCTACTCAACAATTGACCACATTCATACTATCAATCAGGTAATAGAGAAATGCTCAGAGTACAACCAACCAGTATACATAGCCTTCATAGATTACGAGAAGGCGTTTAATTCAGTAGATATATCAGCTGTCATGCAAGCACTGCGGAATCAGGGCGTAGATGAAGTATATATAAACATTCTGGAAGAAATCTACAGGGGATCAACTGCTACCATAGTGCTTCATAAAGAAAGCAACAGAATACCAATCAAGAAGGGTGTAAGGCAGGGGGACACAATTTCCCCAATGCTATTTACCGCGTGCTTACAGGAGGTTTTCAGAAGCCTAGAATGGGAACAGTTAGGGATAAGAGTCAATGGAGAATACCTTAGTAACCTGCGCTTCGCCGATGACATTGCATTGCTGAGTAACTCAGGGGACCAATTGCAACTCATGATTACGGAGTTAGACAAGGAGAGCAAAAAGGTGTGTCTCAAAATTAATCTGCAGAAAACGAAAGTAATGTACAACAACCTCGGCAAGGAGCAGCGCTTCGAGATAGGTAATAGTGCACTTGAAGTTGTAAAAGACTATGTCTACTTAGGGCAGGTAATAACCGCAGAGCCGAACCACGAGATTGAAGTAACTAGAAGAATAAGAATGGGGTGAAGCACATTCGGCAAGCACTCTCAAATTATGACAGGTAGATTGCCACTATCCCTCAAGAGGAAGGTATATAACAGCTGTATCTTGCTGGTAATTAGCTACGGAGTAGAAACCTGGAGACCTACAAAGAGGGTTCAGCTTAAATTGAGGACGACGCAGCGAGCAATGGAAAGAAAAATGGTAGGTGTAACCTTAAGAGATAAGAAGAGAGCAGAGTGGATTAGGGAACAAACGGGGGTTAAGGATATCATAGCTGAAATCAAGAAGAAGAAATGGACATGGGCAGGGCATGTAGCGCATACACAGGATAACCGCTGGTCATTAAGGGTAACTGACTGGATTCCCAGAGAAGGGCAGCGGGTTAGGGGGAGACAGAAGATTAGGTGGGCAGATGAGATTAAGAAGTTTGCGGGTATAAATTGGCAGCAGCAAGCACAGGACCGGGTTAACTGGCGGAACATGGGAGAGGCCTTTGTCCTGCAGTGGACGTAGTCAGGCTGATGATGATGATGATATATATATATATATATATTCGGTGCGTAGTGGCAAAGCACTTCATGACTAAGATTTTGACCGTGCCACGGCCTTATGTATGTATATATATATATATATATATATATATATATATATATATATATATATATATATATACATATTTCCAATATTCCTCCAAGTTTTTTTGTTTTTGCTCCATAGGTAGGTACCGGTAAGACGCTGCTCTCTTATACATTCCTCTTGATGGATAATGTCAATCTACAATTTGTCAATAAAAGTTCCTTCCCGAATGTGCTCCATCCTTTTTTATGAAATGTATGTAACTAGAGGTTGGTGTATATGAGTGGCGCCAGCTACTCCTCTTGCACAAAAATCGACATCGCAGATTTTGTAGCAAACACAAGGCTATACATATGTACATAGCACAACACTTACCGAAATAGTCCACGCTTTTTGATACTGAGTGTCCACGCCACACAAAAATGTGTCCACACAACACAGAAATGTTTCCACACCACACAGAGTTAGTAAAAACATAAGTAATCATGCCAACTTGAATGTTCACCCAAAACTTGAAGGTTCAATGACATGTCTTAGGTGATCTTGGTGCTTAAGTACTGAACTGTTTTCAAAAAGGATTTCCCAGAAAAACGTGGTGAAGCACGAAAATATTTTTTGAAACATACCGGTTAACATTGGCGATAATACATTTTCTCTTCGTTTAGTACTTTTGAGCTATGTCTGATTGCTCCAGAAAGTGAACGAATGCACGCGCTTCAGTAGCTTAAAGCTTTCCTTTTGGCCATAGACCCTAGACTTTTGCAATTGATTGCGGTCGCATATTCTTCTAGTAACTTCCATATCGTCATTCGGCTCGACGGTTACTACCTGTTCGAATTAAAAGCAGTCTTTTACAAATTCAAGCGCACTGCTACCTCTCCCGAAGCGCTGTTCTTTTACGAAGTTGTTGTATATTACTTCGTTAACTGCAGAATAATTTTAGGACCCATCTTTCTGCTCACCTTGTCTAGTTCAGTTATCATGAATTGAAATTTGTCGCCAGAGTTACTCGGCAATGCAATGTCATCGGCGAAGCACGCGTAACTAAGGTACTCTTCATTATCTTGTATACACGACTCTCCTCATTCTACGCCTCTGCGAACCTCCTGTGAGAACGCAGTAAATAGCACTGGGGAAATCATATTCTCCACAGTAAATATCGGCCTTTATGTCATTATCTAGAGCGATGGGGTACTCACGAAGTCAGTTTTGTCACCGTCGCCTTCAGAGTGTTGTAAGAGTCCTTGAAGTCGTAGCTGTAGTATCCGAAGCCAAAATAATATGTGACGATTTCACGTATTCCGAAGCTGGAATAACAGATGTTAATTTCTGCATAGGAAAGAAAATTTATGCTAATTTTTATTTCCTCTGGAGCTCATTTCTATCAAGCTAGAGCGAGAATGCTGAATAGGAGGCATGAGGCTGAAATGAGGCATCAAGAACATCGTACATACATCAACGCAAAAGCACTTCTCGCGTAACAAAGTATTTCACATTATATTACACAAAACCAACAATATAGAATAAATATCTTCATCCGCGAACTTGTTTGATGAGGGTTACATCTAAAACTTTGCTTTTCTCAAGTTTTCATTCACCTCTCTACAAACCTCTTTTGTTCAACAAGTCTGAAGTCATATTTGGAGTGCCGTCTGCTAAGCTTATAGCTCAATATACGGTAATAAATAGCGACGACCACCAGAAGTTCATCTGTTTTAAGATCAGTTTGTCAAGGTTCTAAGTTTCTCCTACAACCATAGGCGTGTTCAAATAAGATGGGGCAGCGGGGAGGCACCAGCGATTAACTGTCCGAGAGGGTGGGGTAATCATATCCCATACCTTACTCAGACTGGCCTGTCCTATAATTGTTTAGAGGAGAACCTTACTGCTGCATAACAACCCCCCCCCCCCCATCCTTCCAATGGCGAAGCTTGCGCTATTTTGTGACTACAGTCAACTGTTCGGCTAGCTTGAATAACGAACAGTCAAGCACTTCATTACATTCGAACTAACCCTGCAAACTGACTAAACTATACTGCTGTTTCTAGTACATCATATCCTTTCCTCTGGATTTAATGCCGCGTTCTCCCGCGTTTACATGCGCTTCTTTTTCTTCGCCTAAGCAGTTAATTTGCATAAAAGTACAAGTCTATACTAATGAAATTGTCTAAGCACGTGTTGTCATCCAACTGTGTGAGATTGAGCCCTCTTACTCGTAAATACTGCTTGTAGCTTTGTCAAACATATTGGTCTCTACTGTTATGCTTAGTTCGACGAAGAATACAATACTTGCTTCATTATTCTTTTTTCATTAAGAAGCGTTGGAGGAGCATTTAATTATATGGCGGTTGAACGAAAAAAAGGCACATATGCGTTCAGCATTGTGGAAATATTGAATCAGTGCAATAATGTTCCTTGCGACGACAGCTACGTCCACAATATAACGAAAACTTAAGATCACTGTACCGCGTTGTCTTCTTCAACAGAGCTGGGTCATAGCTTTGGAGGTCAGCGTCGGTTCCATAGATCTTCAGAATGCCAAAATGCTTGATCTTTTTTGTTTGAACGAACTGTAGCGCACTCGTCCACGCCTTTATCAGTCGTTTCGTTTATGTACCTGGAAGAACAAACGGGATGCATGCGTTCGCTGTTCGAAGAGCACACCATCATGCAAGAACGTGTCAACGAATACAAGTATCTTGGCGTAACATTCTCACTGAACTTAAAATGGCATAAACATATAAACCTAATCTGCTCGAAAGCGCTCCAAAAATTTGGCTTCTTGAAGCGAACGTTAAAAGATGCAACTCACGAATGCAAACTAACAGCATACAAATCCTGATACGGCCTGTTCTTGAATACGCCTCCGTTGTCTGGTCACCTCACTGCGCATGCGACATAGCACACTTGGAAGGTGTTCAAAAAAAGCAATAAGATTCATATATCACCGTTATGATCAGAATTTTTCGCCTTCGTCACACGCTGTACGTCTATCACTCAAATCACTTGAACACAGACGTACTTGTGAGCGTATCGGCACTTTACATAAAATCGTGAACACGATAATCATCATTGACATGCCCATTTCCTTTGCCAACACCGTTGCAAACACTCGCAGGTCAAACCCCATTAACAACACACCCTTCGTGCCATTTCTAGATTGCTTTAAGTTTTCATTTTTGCCTTTCACAGTGGAATTGTGGAATAATCTGGATGTTTCTCTCCGAAAGTTGCCTACCAATAGTTTTTTGAATGAACTACCAAACCATGTGTTTTGTTAGTTTAGTGTGTATTCACTGTTATGGACTCACTCCTGCAATGTCTCGAACTGTGAGACAGCAGTATTTGTAAATAAATAAAATAAAACGTTCAAGAAAGTTTAAACCATTGCTTGCGAAGCACGCTCACTGCAAGTGGATTCGTAAAACTTCTACACCATTTGAACAGTGGTAAACATGATTGCCAAATAGCGTATCTCCCACAAATATGGTTGATACGTGGGGTTTAACGTCCCGAAACCACCATATGATTATGACAGACGCCGTAGTGGAGGGCTCCGGAAATTTAGACCACCTGGGGTTCTTTAACGTGCACCCAAATCTGAGCACACTGGCCTATACAAGTCCCAAACAATAGGTTTCAGCTATTTAGGCACCGCGGTGGTGGTACTTCAATGGAGGCGAAGTGCTACGAGCGTGTGTGTGCTGTACGATGTCAGTGCACGACCAAGGACCGCTGACCTGGAGTTCTTTATTATGAGGTACCTAATAACTATATCTCGTTTTTGCCATGCAAACGTTTATACATAGTTATTGCCAGTGGATTTCGCAAGGTATAGGTGCAATGCTGGACGGCTTTTATAATTGTGCATTTGTCATATTTTTAGCCTCGTGCTAGAAATTCTCATCTTTAAGAAACTAGGCCTCTTGTAGTTTCAAAACATTTTTAATTTCTTTGGAGTACCGATGGCCCTTCTAAACTTACTGCAGCAGCAAAGTTTTTAATTTTACCCTTTTGTTACCATTCATCAGCATTATAAGGTTTCATTCAATAGAGCCATCACAGTAATTTTGCATTCATGGGCGTAAGCATAGCAGATAGTGTGCTACGATAGACTCACACCATATTTTTTTCATCGTTAGAAAACTAAGCAGACTTCTAGCTCCGACACTCGGGCTTCTTCAAGTCAGGGTGTACCCTAACCCCGCGCTATTACACAAGATTCATCCCTAAATACAGCCAAATAACACATATTCATTCTGCAATCGCATAGATAATTTATAACACTTGGTCTGGTGGTGCCCCACGCTCCGCAGTGAAGTCACCACGCCGTCTAAATAGGAGGGTGATAATATCAGCCCCAAAAACAAGGGTGGTATTACCAGTTTTGAACTCGAACGAATGTTATGGGCATTCCAACGGGCCAGCGACACAGCATAGAGACTTGGTCTTTCTATTCCCACGTCTCAACGGCCCGCAACGTGCTAAATCGCGCTTTATGGGACCTATTAAAGTTCATTCATTCATACGTTCAAAACATTTCGTTATCACGAATTTAGGCTATTACTTTTCACTGTGAATACGTTTACTAAAGCTGATATGATCGTTGAACCTACAATCTTTCATTTCTCAATTGTTTATTTTTTTTACAGTCGCGCAATCAACGCAGCATTATTTTTGGACATGACATAGCAAACACGAGATTTATTATGGCTGCCTTGCGTTCATAAACGCGTTCTTAAAGCTAGGTGCCGGGGCGTCAGCTGATTTCTCCTTTAGCAAGATGCGGCCAGAGTAGCCGTTAATTGAACCCGCCTCTTCGGAAGTCATTAAGGCGCACCTGTATAGCAAGTGATATACTGCATGGAGAGCAAGTCTTCGTCCTTTTAACCCGTTCGCTCTACCAATCCAGAGATGACTTGGTCGGACGATGGCACGTGCACGAGTCTTGCCAACAAGTCACTACCTGCCATTTGCAGGGCAAATAACTCACGTAAATAAAGAGTATTTGAATAGGGACTTCAAAAAAATAAAGCCAAGGCCACTGCGCATGCGTAAAATCCAAACCTCATTGGGGTTTTGGGTTGGGGAAGCTGATCTTCGAATTTTGCAAAAACCCCAAAGCCTGCCCTACAAGATTCACATCAGACAAACGAGACAGTACCCACTGAAGTGATGTGACCAAAAATGGGTGAATATCCTAAGCGCCGCAGACGCCGTTCGAAAACTCTTCGTTCCTGCTTGACGCAAAGCGTGCCTAATCGAAGAGCTTTGGGGCTCTAAACGTTTGGGGTCCCTATTCGAAAACTCTCTTGTAATGAGCTACAAGTTATATTTCAGCATACTTCCTCTCCATAAATGGCGGTAAGTGCTGGTGTTATTAGTGCAGGAGGGGAAAGCCCCCAGTCTCTCTCAGGTTGAGCAATAAATATTGTGCGTCGCCTGGTTCCTATATTGCTTTTGGAACGCGCAATGTAACAACTTGAAACTCGATTATTTGTCCTATAGCGTCCATCTTTCACGCAGTGCCTCCAGACAGAAGATTATCGTATAGACCCATTCCATGTTTGTAAACACAGGTAGGCTGATGTCAACATTATGGCTAAAATTATAGCGACGTCCACACGTAACTTCCGCTATAAGCGCTGAGGGCTGCGATGTGCGCCAACGAAACGACGATGTGAGACTCCATAAGCGTTGTGAAAGCCATAAGCTATGAGGGCTGAGATGTGCGCCAAAAAACAAAACTAAGTTGTGAGACGCGACTCACATCCAACCGTGATGCAGTTTGTCGGCATACTATCTTAGGGGCGAAGCTCCCGTTCGTCTCTCGTAGCCGTTGTAGTGTATTACAAGTATAACGTTTTGACCCCCAAGGTGGTGCCGTTGAGAGATTTCTTCTGTGCGTTGTTGAACAATGAAAATAGTGCTCAATGTACATGCCAAAAGCTCCTAATGCGGAATGAGAGACAGGAGCATGCGGCGTTTAGTTAACGCACACGCTGCGATCCCCATTAGCAGCCGTGGGCATGTACATTGAGCACTATCTGACAAGAAAGGGTTGCTACGTTATACTCGCTGGGTGTAACCTCCTTAGTTTTAGAAAGGTTTAGCGAGCCTTGAGCCGTAGTACCATGAATACAATGAACTAGTATATTCCATGAACTGGAGGTGGTTAAAGGTGGGAAGTAGACCCGAAGTGCAAGCCCTAAGAAAGTGTGCGTGTGCCACCTCTCGTTTAGTCCTTGGAATGTCCGCTGGATGGCGGTCCTTCTATATGGGGAATATATGATGAAAAGATGCGAGATGGTGGTACATGAAGTGTTAAATAGATGGGCAAACGGACACACAGGCAGATGCACGGATGGACGCATGAACGGACGCAGAGGCGGATGCATGGACAACCACAGGGGTGTACGCACGAACAGAGGCACGCACCGACGGGCGGATAAACGCATGGACGGTCATACAGACGGACGCATGGATGGACGGAAGCAAGAACAAATGAACGGACGAATGCTTCGCCCCAGTCTCCATCATGCACTCCGTGGATATGCTGCCAATTTTTTTTTGTCGTTGTACGACTGAGAACACTGTATGCACTATTGCAAACCCAGCAGAAACTGTGGTAGGCAGAGCACCTTTTGTCTACCAAGACAGTGCCACCGCATTTTCGAACGCAAGTCCCGTGGAATTTGTCTATATGGAGGACATTTACAGCAAAGCGCGGAGATCACCAGCCATTTTTTTTTATTTCGCGCATTGATGGTTAAGAACACTGGTGGTGGCAGACAACTACGTTCTGAAATCTGCTGTATTTGTTCACTCAAAACAACCTTCACTGGAATGAAAAAAATGAATAAATAAACGAAAAAGCATTGCCTCTACCAAAAGGTTTTGTACAAACACTCCTCGCGGCCTCCAGTTTTCGGTTTTTGCTAGCGTCAGTCGCCGCACTTACCGCACGTCTAGTGATATGCCACACGTCGTTTTCTTATATGTCTTAGCAGAGAGCTCGAGAAACAGTTGATAAGAGGCGGGCACGATCAGCTCTTGAAACGTCTGATTCAGGAGTCGCACGTCGGTGTACATGAGGATGTCGCAAATGCCATCACCCGGGTACATGGTCTTATGAGTGGCCGTTTTGCTGACCGAGCACATCAGTGGTGTAGGAGGAGTCGTCGCTGCATTCGCGTAAATAATTGACACTTCACTCTGATTTCAATAATACAAGAATAAGCCTTTCGCTGAAGATGGAGGAAAAGAAATATTGCTGTGAAAGAAATGATAATGACAGAACTAACGCAAGGACAATTCCGTGTATATGATGAGTCTGTGGCTTTAATGGCGAATTTTTCTGATCCCCTTAACTGAACACTATTATTTAGAATGAAAAGTGGTCCGTATGGTGGTAAAATGGAGGTCAGAGCAGTTTTAGACAATAGATAGGTAAGAGCAGTCAGACAGTTAGGAGAAATTATAGCAGCATTTAGACAGACATGTCAGAGCTGCGCTGAAAGTCGCACAAGGTTTTGATATATGACAACGCCTATAATAGTGACGGATTTAGATGCCAAGCACCTTAGCGCCGAGCTGAATCTCGTGTGCAGCGTGACCACCTTCCCAGGGCATGCGCGTCTTCTACCCCTTCTCTCCGCTCCAATGCTCCCCCCTCTCTAACCTCGAAAACGCCGACGCAGGCAGCTTCTGCTTGCGAGTTGCTTGACTGCCAAACCAGCAACTTTACGCTCCTCTTGTAATCTTTACGCAGCGCTGATGACTGCAATATTTGGCTAAGCAGCTCATAGCCGTGTCTGCCTTCCAACGGATTTGTTCCTTCAACAAGCTCGAGGAGGTCTTCATGTCCTCTTTAAAGAGCAGCTGTTGCCTTTCTTACATGCTGCGTGCTCGGCCCACGTCTATTTCTTCTGCTTAATTTAAACTGAGGTGTGCATAACACTCATTTGTACTCTTGCCGACTCCGCACTCCACTTCTCTTTTCAAGTTAGACCTATCATTTCTTATGTCATTGCTCGCTACGTTGTCCTCAATTTGAGCACAAACAACGTTGTAATTAACAAGGTTTCTGCATCGCAGGTAAGTAGGGCCAACACTCGGTTGTCACATATCTTCATCTTGAGAGATAGAGACAAACTACCATTAGTTATTTGATAGTACTTGCTGAATATGCTCTACCCTATTTTTATTGACCTCCTTATGCCTTTATCTTTTATCTTAGCCGTTTATCTGCTTGTTAAGATTAGGCACTACTTACTCGTGGTCGTAGTTTTTCTGGTCTTAGTTGATCTGGTCTTAGTTGATGCAGTCTTAAATGGTGTGGTCTTTTTGGTTGTAGTTGATTTGCTTGAGTTCGAAGGAGGAGGTGGAGGAGGTTTTTCAGTCGAAGGCAGTGTCTGGTTGGGAAAAAATGGTAGATTGTGATAATTTTCAGCAAAATGCTATATGAAATTTTGCAATATTCTGATACACGAACAGAAAAATAAAAGCTAAGCCCGGTCCTGGTACCACGGACACCAGCGATCAGTAGAGCTACGGCTGTGTAGAAAACCGTTGCAACGCTATGAAAGGAAGAAGCATTTTTTCGGGGGTGAAGCTTCATAAGGCGTAAGGCTTGTCTGCCGTAGCCATTCCTTGTGCGCGAAGTATTCACCAGATGGCGCGCGCATCGTTCGAGTTCTTTCGACAGACAGACAGACAGACAGACAGACAGACAGACAGACAGACAGACAGACAGACAGACAGACAGACAGACAGACAGACAGACGCTTTGCCCCTCTCATCATTCAATCCATGGATATGCTATAACTTTTTATCCAGGGCTCACCTGACGCTTGGCACCTAAGTCTTAGTGCATGCCAGTAATGCTAATGTTCTGATCTTAAATGCCCACACAAAGATTTGATGTGAGATTAGCTGAACAGCTGAACAACCAACTGCACGCTAAGCAGCAGCGTGTATGCACTATACCTGGTCATTATCTCATACAGTATTATGGATGCTGTCTTCAAGGATACACTGGCCTGATTCGCCACATTATTCCCATACAGGCAGTCTATCGTGGTGTTTCCCGGAATATGCGATTTTCAGTTTTTCGGCAAACTACAAATTTAAATACCTGGTTCTATTTTAAACGTCACTTTCCACCGGTTCGCCTGCTGTCCCCGAGTGTCCTTGTCAAAATAAGGACAATGAACATACTTAGGCTATCCAGAATAAATTATCAACACGAGTGTGGTGAGTGCTCACTGTCTGAGCATTCAGATTAAGAAAGTGTGACGTGGTCTGTGCTTCCATAAGCGTTCGCAGTGTTTCCCATTTTTGGAGGGGGGTGCAAAGTGAGATCCCACAGCTCTAACCTGCCATTGGTCAAGTCAAAAGACTACATGCATTGCGATGGCAGAAAAAAAATTGAGAACAAATCGATGGCGTGCCTCTGATAAATACCTCCCAGTGTTTGCTTTTCTGAAATGAAAATGGCAAGCAAAGAGTTCTTTACACGTTTCATCAGGACTTTCGGCTGCAATTGTTGTTAAGAACGTGCATGGCCATAACTGAGTAATCACACGGCACTAACGTAGCGCCCTCCTCGCGGATGATTTCAACAAAATCAGTTGTTTGAGTGCTCTTTTGTGGGGCTTTTTTTTCTTGTGTCCTGCTTCATTGCGCTAATCACGATGGTTTCTATCTCTAGGGTGTGTTCAGAAAGTCACCATAGGCGGTGGCCATCTTATGTCTGATCCCAATTCTGACGTAGCCGGCAAATGGACGGCTTCGAGAAGACTGCATCATAGACAAATACGATGCAGGCTACTTTGCTGTCTAAGCAAGATGGTGGCCACGGAGGAAGACAAGGTAGGAGAGGGCATGCCCAGCCAGCGCGCGGCGTGAAAATTGTGGAGGGAATGACATCATGGCAGCCATATTCACTGGGCACAATGGCGGCGCTGCTATGGTTACGCGTTGCGCATTGGAACTGGTCTAGCAGTGAGCGGCCGTGGCTGGCGGTGGCTTGTGTGCCTCCCCAGGTCTCGTGCTGAGCCGCGGCGGACAATATCTGTGCTCTGAGCCACGTTATTGTATACGCAGTGTTCTCCTGGGAGTTACTGTACACTGAGCAACGGTTACAAATCCTTTTGTTCATGACGGGGTTTTAACAGTGCGTAGAACGAGTGCATATCCATATGTCCTGCGGCGGATAACTCAGATGAAGCAATTAGTGTTCAGCGAAATTGCGTTGGGCACCATGACCAAGCGGAACGACGACCAACGCCTTGCAGGTCAGTGACGGTTGGGCAGTGCTCCTGCTTGTGACAACGGACGACGCTGTTGAGCCCAGCAAGACGCAATGAGGACCATGTGCAAATATGTAGTTTCATGTTGTGTGTGTACTGTAACAACTTACATATGCGTATTAAAACACCTTTTTCCTTCCGCTTCGTATACTCTCCCCAAGCATTGCATGTAATCTACACGTAACAGCAACCGCGTTCAAGTGTCACTTGCACTGTGCTCAAAGTCACCACGGTCGCAGATAGCTGACGCCGGTGAGTTTCACGCGGAACACGGACACAGTGGCGGGACGCTGCGTCGGCCGCGTGACGGATTGCAACAGTAGAATGCGCACGACTGATCGCGTTGTCTGTACAGTTTCTGAATTATTTACGTGAAAACACTCACCGTTGTCAATGCATCTAGTGCGGTTTTCTCTTGTACTTGCTTCGTTTTCGGTGAGCTGTTACTCGCTGTTAATATTGTGACGAAATGATTTCGCCGAAGGTGTTGCGCTGGCCCAGAGTGTTGAGCCCCGTTCCATTAGTTTCGAATCGTCACGACACGCGCGCTGCGCAGCTCACGGGCTTTCCGAGCCGGAAAGAGAGCCGTGCCTTCTGCTTTACATATCGAATGTAAACAAGAGAGGAGAATTTGCCCAGTCAATATGGCTGACTTCCGGCTCCATCGCGGCTTCACAACGAGTGACGTCAGGGCCTCTTCTACCTTTCCTTCCTCCGTGATGGTGGCTGAGCAAATTACTTAGGTTGTAGCGTATAGCTCGGATCTCGCCGAAATAGCGGTCTGCAAACAAACAAACGCTTCTCCATACACTCAATGCGAGTACAGTTAATTTTTTCTTAGATTTTAACTCAAAATAAGCTGAAAAATCAACAGTTAGGTTTATTTTAGCTTTTTCTTTTCAACGCTAGGTGGCGCCTCATCGCGTAGAAGATGTCTAGACGTGTTTGATATCTCGGACAACGTGGGCTCGGTACTGTCTTCTAGACTGTCTGTGTACACTGCCTACGATGCTCTTCAAGAATAGGAACACAACCTCTCGACACATAGGTGGGCGCCTTCCTCTACGCTGTCCCCTCATGCGCATACATACGTGTGCGTGCTCAGTCTCCTTAGAAGAAAGAAGCACCGCTCTAATTTGAAAGAACACTTGTGATACCTCGGTACAATATGCTAGAGTTAGGTGTCTGGGTAGTTTCACCGAGAGCAGCTAGCTGGCCAGATCAGGCCTGCAACATGCTGTGCCTGCACGTTCATTGGAAAGCCCATGCGATCACATCAATGTAGTACCACTTAATATTATACGCACCACTCGCCTCGTTCATCAGTGTACCTTCGGAACGTGACTGCGACTGTAGCGTTGGCGTTTTTTTTTAATTGCGATAGCAATTATATGAACCCTCTCGGCGGGATTTCACCGCCAGCGTAAGCGTTGGCGTCACCGTCACTCAACATAAATTTATACGTATCTTATATTGGAGATGAAAGAAAGAAAAAATTCCGAAAGAAAGACTTTAGCACACGGAGTTCAACTTGGGTTCTCTGAATCGAGAGTGGAAGGCTTTAACTACTGCGCCACCGAGAAGCACGTTCCCCACCGTTCAAATGGCAAGCTATTTATATCTACCACTTACCACCGCTGACGGGCATATCTGGAGTAATTGTGTTTTCAGTATTACCAGCAAGGTGGCGCGATGAGCGTACGTCACCACATCGCGCGGCGGCGTGCATTCTAATCCTCCACGCGTACTTAGTCCCGCTCAGAGGAGGGAGGCGATGCTCCCTCGCGCACCCTTCTCTCGCGGTGGGAAGGAGGGGAGAGTCATACGTCTTGGCTGGCCTCAGGCCTGAACTGGAACGATTCTGTTGTACTTACTGAGAGCACAATTATAAATCACTGCAATCATTGCACTCTCCGTTTGCGAAAGGCGCTCGCTTTTCAGACACATCGAAGTAATAACTGAGACGCTTATTCGCGTGCATTTGTACTTGTTAGTACGTTTCGTGCATATTTTGTGCGGGAGAAATACGGGGCACCTTTCGATATGCTTTCTATTCAGCGCGTGACCTTCCAATTTGTTGCTATCGCGTTCATTGATTCGCCTTTGCGGCTAATTTGTGACTTTTTTTTTCTGAAGGAGCTGTGGGGAGACCTAACGCTAGTAGGTCCCTAATGCTTGTTTCAGAATAATGCCCCTTAAACACATAAGCCCACGCATGCACAGTCAATCGCAGTATATTTCCGCCGGTGCACTCTGTTGGAGAGCGGCCTATCTGGTGTTCCCAACTGCTATTAGAGAACGTCTACGTCAATTGTCTAAAAAGACTTGGACCTGAAGCAAATGCTATTGTCAAACAAAAGCTGCTCTAGTTACACTGAAGTTAATGCATCACTTATATTTGTTACTACAGAGTGTCTGCTGGCCACACAGAGACAGCCATTAAAAACCGATACGTTATGTCTAAGGTCCCAACAAGATTATATAGGAGATTTAAGCACCCTAAAAAACTGTTGCTGTTTCGAAAACTCCCCTATCTACTGACTGCGTTTGCTTGCGCGGGGCCTTGTCTGAAGGGCTGTAGGCTTGTGCACTCAGATTTGTGTGCCCGTTAAAGAACCTAAGGTGGTCCAAACTTCCGGAGCTCTCCACTACGGCGTCTCTCATGCCCATATGGTGGTTTAGGATGTTAAGCCCCACTTATCTATCAATCATTTTTTTTCTGTAGGGCAATTCTCTCAATGAGTATTTTGCTATAGGCGTCACCATCACATAACAATGAAGTCATTAACATATAACTACCACTTCAGAAGTTATGTGTTTGTACTCTGGTACTTCCCTTCAAAATCATTTACAGAAGTAGAAGCTAGTTTGTCTAAATAAAAGGCATTCAAAAGCTTTTGGGATTGTCAAGGTAAGGTGGCTCTCTCTCTCTCTTTCTCTCTCTATATATATATAGAGAGAGAGAGATTTAGAGAATTTAACTGTCCGGAGGAAACTGGCGCGACTGCATTTTTTTATAAGATATTTTTTCACAATCCATCAATGAAGCGAGACCTCATTTCACAACCGTCATACCACTCATCGCGTATTGATCACCAGCATAAGGTTGCCATTCCATTTTGCCGCACCAAATTCTTTTCAGCAGCCTTCTTACCAAAAACAGCCGCCGATTGGAACCACCTTCCCTCTTCCGTTGTAACAATAACAGACCCTTTGTTTTTGAAAACTGCAATTTCTCAGCAATGCTTGTAACTATACGCAGTTTCCATTATCCATCTTTGTCTTGTATGTGCTTGAATTCTTACTTATACATTTTTAGTTGACTTATGTTGCCTTCCTGATTTGCGCATCTGACACTTGTTTCTTTATTTTGTCTTTTTTCTTGTGTGTTATAAATGATGTACCTACCCCCTCTGTAATGCCCTACGGGCCCTGAGGGTATTCTAATAAATAAATAAATAATATATATATTGTTCACGTTACAACGTAACTGTAACCTGCTGATAATGGCACACAAGGATGTCAAACCGATCGAACAACGGCCAGTACAACTATTGTTTTTTTCTGCACGCGCATCTTTGTCCTCTTCTGAACAGCGGCACATACAAGCATGCCAGCATCTGTGGAAATAATTGTTTCTTGTACTAGTGGCATTACCCCCCCTTTCCAAAGGACATCGTCCCGATGTCATGACATTATTGCCAGATGAAAACACGCACGATAAGCAGTACACAAGGGGGTGTTCACAATCACTGTATGTCTAATCAAGGGAGTGTGACGAATAGTCAGCGTTGGTAAAATGGTTTCATCCTCGAAACATGTACGACGTGTGGCTGTTGTGAACGGCGGGATTGACGAGCCATGTCCTCGTCAAGAACATCGTAGTTCACTTCACTGAGACGACGGAGAACTCTACAGGGACCAAAATAGCGGCGTAACAATTTTTCTGAACGGCCCCGTTGTCGAATGGGAGTCCACAACCATACTCGTTCTCCGGGTTGGTAAGAGACATCGCGAGGACGAGCGTTGTACCGCAGCGAGTCGATGCATTGTTGCTTATGGATTCGTTCGACTGCAAGCTTACGTGCCGCGTCTGCCAGTCTGATAAATTCGTTCGTCTTGATACTAATCTAGTGTCTGTCTGGCAGAAGCATGGCATCCAGCATTGTAGTGACTTCCCTGCCATGAAGCAACCGGAATGGTGTGAATCCCGTTGTTTCTTGCCACAGTGGTGTTGTAAGCGAACGTGACGTAAGGGAGGATGTGATCCCAGTTTTTGTGGTCTTGGTCAACGTACATGGATAGCATGTCGGCGATCGTCTTGTTTAGTCGCTCTGTAAGGAGCCGTTGCTTTGTGGGTGGTATGCAGTAGTTTTTCGATGTGCTGTGCCGCTAAGCTGCATGACGTCTTGTATCATCCGGGCGATAAAAGCTGTGCCACGATCAGTTATGACAACTGCTGGTGCTCCATGTCGGAGGACGATGTTTTTCATAAAAAGTGGGCGGTCTCAATGGCGGTGCCACGTTGTAATGCCTTCGTTTTGCAGTAACGCGTCATGTAATCAGTAGCGACTACAATCCAGCGGTTTTCCGTCACGAGACTTGGGAAAAGGTCCGAGTAGATCCATGCCTATTTGTTGGTACGGTTGTGTCGGAGGAGCGATGGGCGTCAAAAAGCCGGCTGGGCGCTAATGTGGTGCTTTACGGCGCTGGCACTCGTGACCCGTCTTCACGTAATGCTTCACGTCTCGACTGAGCTTAGACCAGTAGTAGTGTTGGCGAATCCGGGCCAAGGTACGTGTATATCCCAAGTGGCCTGAGGAAGGCTCATCGTGGACAGGCGGACAAGACATCGGCTCGTAACGCTGGCGGGAGAACGAGCAGATACTCAGTCGCGTAAGGGTCGAAGTTTGTTTTATAGAGGATATTTCTGCGGACGCAGAACGATGATGACGAGCCGGGCGAATGCTGGTGGTAGATGCGGCGTACGGCCTTCGAGATATTCGATTGAATTGTCGAAGCTCGGAATCGTTCTTACTGCTGTTCAGCCAAGTCGGATACACTAACTGCGCAGAGAAAACGGCCGTCGAGATCGTGATCACCTGACGCTGTTTTAAGAGGAGCTCGGGAAAGGCAGTCCGCGTCAGTATGCTTCCGGCCAGACTTGTACACGACTCTCAAATCGAACTTCTGGAGGCGTAATCTCCACCTGGCCAGACGTCCGGAAGGGTCTTTAAGGTTCGCCAACCAGCAGAGCGCATGATGATCGGTAACAACTCTGAACAGGCGACCATACAGGTACGGTCTGAATTTAGCTATTGCCCAGACAACAGCTAGGCACTCCTTTTCAGTTGTTGTGTAATTCGCTTCCGCAGATGATAAAATTCGACTCGCATAAGCAATAGGGGCGTTCGACGCCGCCTTGCCCACTCGACGAGGACCTGCACCAAGGCCGATGTTACTGGCGTCTGTGTGTAGTTCAGTGTCGGCATATTCATCGTAGTGTCCGAGTAAGGGCTCAGATTGGAGACGCTGCTGGAGCTCGGAGGAAGCGCGTGTTTGCTCAAGGCCCCACACGAAGAAAAACGTCGTCTTTGTCAGACGAGTGAGGGGTTCGGCAATGTTTGCAAAATTCTGCACAAAGCGTCTGTAGTATGCGCAGAGGCCTAAAAATCGGACGCACATCACGTTTGTTGGTAGGTGGTGGAAAATCTGCGACAGCCAATGTTTTGTCTGGGTCCGGCCGAATACCGTCAGGGCTAACAAGGGTGAACCGAGGAACTTTAATTTGTTGTAACCAAAATGACATTTTTCTGGTTTCAGTGATAGGCCTGCCGTGCGAATTGCAGCAAACACAGATCTAAGGTCGCTGCAAATGCTGCTCAAACGTTTGGGAGAAGACAGACGACGTCGTCTAAGTAAACCAAGGCATGCTTCCCACTTGAGACCGGAGAGCACTGTATCCATCATCCTCTGGAATGTCGCAGATGCAGAACACAGACCGAAGGGCAGCACCTTTGAATTCATACTGACCATCAGGCGTTATGAATGCTGTTTTCTCTCGGTCGCGTTCATCAACTTCGATCTGCCAGTAGCCACTGCGTAAATCCATAGAGGAGAAGTATCGGGCGCGTCTGAGGCGGTCTAGTGAGTCGTCAATGCGCGGAAGCGGATAAACGTCTTTCTTTGTGACTTTGTTGAGTTTGCGGTAATCGACGCAATCGGAGAGTGCCATCCTTCTTTTTACTAGTACGACGGGGGATGACCATGGACTGTTCGAGGTTGGATTACGCCATCTTCGAGCATCTGCTTCACTTGAGAACGTAATAGCCTCTTGTTCCTTTTGTGATACTCGGGTAGGCGTGCTGACGTATGGGTCTCTTCAGCATGGTCAGTGACAATGCGGTGCTTTACGGTTGGCGTTTGTTTTATCTTGGATGTAGACGCGAAACAGTCGCTAAACATGCGGAGCATACAGCGGATTTGCTTTTCTTCTGTGGCCACATGACAGCTTCGGATGACATCGACTGTTATCGGCTACCACGGTGTCACTTTCAACGGCTGCAGAAATTGGGGCTATCGTCGTACACACTTCATCGTCAATGGATTCGAAATGAGCGATAGTTGTTCGCTTGACCAAATGTTGGTATGCTCCACTAAAATTGGTGACCAACAACTCAGTCATCCCACGTTTAAATTGAATTATGCCGCGGGCAACACAGATTTGCTGAGACAAGAGCATTGAGAGGTTCGATTCAGCGATACCACGGCTTTCATGGTCTATGTCGCCCTGTACTGTAACGAACATACTGGTGCTTGGCGGTAGTGTGACGGTGTCGTCGACAATGCGAAGCGCAGTCTTCGGCGGATTGGTATCTCTAGACTTCGGGCCATAGTCGTTAGCAAACGTTACGAGGCAGTCTCGAAGATTTATAACAGCGCCGTGCTCACGAAGGAAATCCATGCCAAGGATAACTTTCCGGGAGCATTCGGGAAGCACAACGAAAGAAGCAACGAACGTCGACTCACAGATTTGCAGCCTTGCGGTGCATCTTCCGATTGGTGTCAAGAGATGACACCGGCTATCCGAAGGTTTGGTCCATGCCCCAAGGAGTCGTGACTTTCCTGAGCTCAGCCACAAGTTCAGCGCTGATAACTGAGTAGTCGGCACCGGTGTCGACCATAGCAGTCACTGGATGGTTGTCGACACGAATGGCAATGTCAGCATAAACGGGTTCGTCAGCGATGTGAGGTGGTCGGCTGAAAAGAATCGTCGAAGGGCGGTGGAAGGGTCGGAGGAGGCTGTTTTGACGATAGCTTAACAGCGGTCCCACCCCCGGAGGCCGGTGATTCTAGCTTCCCCGGCGTGGAATTGGGGACCTAACGGATCATCCCGCAACATCGGCGAAAGTGGAGTATTGATTCGCGGACGTAGAGCGTCGAGGAGACGGAGAGCGTGATTGGCGTCGCTGAAGATTCGGAGACGGTAGACTTGCCAAGTATTCTGCGATGGCGCGGGGTCGTTCGCCGTCCCTGGGGCCGACGAGCGTCTGGCCGAAATCCAGGTAGGCCCATCTGTCTGTACGATCACTCCCGGTACAGTGACCTGGCTCACCACAGTGGTAGCATAGTGGCCGATTGTCGGAAGCGCGCCACACGCTAGATTCCGCAAATTAGGTGGCGGATTCTCATAGTGTGGTGGGCCCGAGAAGTACTGCGGCATCTGCAGGCAAGTCGGTCGTTGGTTTTCATAGCGTGGCCCGCCCGAGAAGTGCTGTGGCGTCTGTAGGCTAGTCGGGGTCGGGGAAATAGCTGGCTGCGGTGCAGGAGTACGTACAGCTTCCGCATACATTAGCAGAGGAGCTTCGGTTGGAGGTGGCGCTAATGGTCGTACCAGCTGCCGCACCTCTTCACGGATGACGTCTGTCAGAGCAGCCACTTGAGGCTGTGAAGGCACTGCGTGAAGCTTTTGCAGCCTCGTCGCGTACAATGCTACGGGACTAGCTCAGCAAGGTCTCTCACGCTCGTGACATCGGGTGTTACCAAGGGTGCTGACAGACATGCAGGTTGTCGGACCGCTCATACTGCGAAGGACCACTGTCTTAGCATTCGCTCCATTGTCGTCGCTTCACGGAGGAATTCTACCACGGTAGTTGGTGGGTTTCGTACAAGTCCTGCAAACAGTTGTTCCTTGACACCCCGCATTAGAATGCGCACCTTTTTGTCTTCCGTCGTTGCAGAATCTGCCTCGACGGAACAAACGAGACATCTCCTCAACGAACATGGCCACGCTTTCATTGGGTCGTTGATTGCGAGAATTGAGGAGACGTTCGGCTTGTTCTTTCCGGTCAGCGCTACCATACGTGTTCCGCAGCTGAGCGCAAAACACTGGCCAGGTTGTCAGGGCGGCCTCGTGATTCTCGAAACCATATACGCGCCGAATCCTCCAGGTAGAAATAGACATACCGCAGTTTCTGGTGCTCGTCCCACTCGGTTGGCAACGGCGACTCGATCGTAATTGGTTCCGCCAGTCTTCAACGTCTTCGTAGGGCTCCCCATGGAAAGGCTTGGCGTTCGAGAGGCTGGTAGCCATGGTGCTGGCGGAGTCGCGGTCTGTTCAGTCTGGCTTGCAGTTGTCCGCATATGCCATGGTTCTGGAGCGTTTCCGGAAGAGGGCTGAACTTGGGGTGGTAGGCCTAGTTGCCACCTGACTGCGTCGAAGGTTGGCTGTTTCTACTAAAGCGTCGATGTTGGGACCGAGATCTTCCTCGTGGTAACAGTGCATAGTTTATTACCCCGGCACCTCCACCACTGTCACGTTACAACGTAACTGTAACCTGCTGATAATGGCACACAAGGATGTCAAACCGATCGAACAACGGCAGTACTATTGTTTTTCTCTGCACGCGCATCTTTGTCCTCTTCTGAACAGCGGCACATACAAGCAGGCCAGCATCTGTGGAAATAATAGTTTCTTGTACTAGTGGCTATATATATATATTTATATATATATATATATATATATATAATATATATTGTAAAGAAGAAAACGCATCGTTAGCAAGCAACAGCACCCCCGCTTGGGTACTGGGTCCTGGGTTTCTCTCGCTCGCCTCGTGCTGATCGTCACGGGCATATGCTTGACCGTTGCTCTGTCCCGATCGTGTTCCATCTTAGGGCATGGTCGCAACACACGCCAATAAACCCCTTTTCAATTGGTGGAGGGTGCTGACATTCCCCGCCAGTTGAACTTCGGTGCTGCCATTCGTCATCGCCTAACCTGGATCTGCGCAACCGAACGCTACCTTCCATTATTGCCACAACAACGCACAACTTGACTCTTCCATTGCATCCTCCAGCAACCCCAGCGTCTTTCGCTTGCGAGGGCCGAAGGTCTTTAGCGGAGCTGATGAGACCGACGCGGAAGACTGGTTCACTGACTACGAGCCGCTGAT
>WOVY01008307.1:0-30990 GCA_013436015.1 Rhipicephalus annulatus
AAACCTAAACTTTATCAGTGATTCGAGAACTCTACTGCGATAGCCCTATTATTCAATACCTCATCATTCACGGAGACCAGTGCTTAGCATTTCTTCTTTCAAAAATTTTGTAAATTTATTACGGTAACTCAATTCATGATAATTATTCACTAAGTTTGTTGACGTGCTCGTTTTGTGTGCCTGCATTATTACCTTGTCTGCGCAACTTTTTTTGCCCAGTTTCGCAAGCTATTTTTTCAGCTTAATGTAAAAGCGCGACATAGGTCCAGCTCTAAAAGTGCGTAAATGAAGTACAAAAGCTATCGCTCAAAAGCACTTTCCTTAGCCTCATGGCTAGCTGTTTCTTCGTATATGTGAATTCTTCGACATTCTAAAGAAGCGGGAAAGAAACGCCTGCAAGCTCCTTTAACGCCACCTTTTCGTTCGTTTACCATCACAGCATAAGTGCCTCAGACTTCACCTTTGGCTCTAAACGAATATTACTGCCACGAAAATTACATACGATCAGGAGCATTACATCCAATCATTCCGCTCACACTATTCTCACAAAACGGAAGTGACTAAACGGCAAAACTTGAAATAGATATGAAATGGTAATGTTCAGGTGTATGGTTTCAGTGGTGGAGGAGGGGAGGTGGCAACGTATATCTAGTATACTAGAGAACATTGAGGGCAGTGTAATTGATCAAAACTAATTAGGTTCAAAGGCTTGTGGAAGGTGATCAGAAGATAACGGAATGACTGATTGAACGTCTAGCTACTGATCTATCTCTCCTAAACTGCAGAACGAAAATTCAGCGCCGGGAAACACACCATGGTTTAGAACAAGCCATATTGTCCCGTGCTTATGGCACTTATTCTGCGCTGTGCGTGTTGTTCCATGTCTCGTAACCAATTTCGCGCCGTAGTTTAGCATTATGAACCAAATTGCCACAACAACAAACTATATTTTAGTCTATGTTCCTCTTCATTTTTTTTACATGGCTCATTCAGCTGCTTGTCCGAGTTGTTTATTTTGGTCTCAGTTATTTTTTCCTTTCAACTACAAACTGGCAGCAATAAAGAAGGTGACTATCCTACGCCACCCTAATAATGACCACCGCTGTTCTTTTTACCATGTGCTTGATTTAAAACCAACGCATATTTTCGTCACGGAAGTAGTTAACAAAAGATTTTTCCAAACAAGCTTCCGCTGAAAACACGATAAGCGTGCGAAAGAAATATCCTACTGCACAAGGGACCTTGAAATAGGAAAAGATGTGTAGGGAGGAGGGTTCGTTATCGACACTGGCGACAACCAAAACTGGCGTGCAAACACCCAGTTTGCTCTATCCCTCTTCTTTTTCTTTCTTTTTGCAACAAAGAAGGTGTTTCAAAAGGATCGACATAACTGGGTCATCGATTACCTCAAGCTTTTCTTATAGGCCGGCTTTATCGCGTGGCGCAGACGCAGCGATTTTCTTTTAAACCGCAAGTTGTTCGTCCAAGCTTTTTGCGGCACCGTTCCTCCCGACCCGTCCCCTTTTGTCCGTATACACCCTATAATTCCACGTAGAAACACGTGATTGCTTCGGGAAGCGCTGCGGTTTACCAGTGTATGGGTGCAAGTGTAAGCAACTGGTATTTCCCCTGGTTCTTTCCACTTTACATCAAGAATTAAAATAAGATCACGCCTAACGAATCGAGTTTCTCTACCGTGATGATTTAGCCAATTGCTTGCTTTTTTTCTGAATAAGAATTGTCTTTTTTATCCTTCTTTAACTTCAGATGTTGAAATGTCTACCTCCCATCAACGTGTTATTCTTGATTTCGTTTTTTTTAATTTTGCTCTTTCGTGAGTAAAAGATTTGGCACATTGTGGACTGCGTCCCAACGGAGGCTGTGAATGTCACGAGGAAACAATATCGTGGCGTATTTATCAATCACCAAGCCCCCCACTCGACAGATCCCAAGTGGTAGATTGGAGGCAATTACGAAACCCAGACCTTCCCCAACACCATTTATTTTAAAAGGATATACCCAGATGTATATCCAGAGGAAACTTGCAAACTGTGCGGCTGGACTAACGCATCACTTAGGCAAATTCTCTGGGAACAGTGCGCAATTTAAGCAGAAGAAAATGCAGTCTCCCCAGATGAGGCTGCGGTGCGGTGGACGGCTGCGCTGCGCAGCTCCAACTTCCAGGATCAACTGTGGGCCATTTAGCAAGCCATCAAGGCGGCGAGAGGACTGGGTCTCTGGTCCTGCTCGGGTTGGCCTAAGCCCAGGCCATGATTTTGTCGGAGTTATTAATAAAGTTGGCACTATCACCAACACAGTATTGTTTATCTCCAGTTTGACGTATGGCACCAAACTTTCCTTTTTTCGGTGCTAACTGAGGTATATTTTGCGTTGCAAGGCAGTTTTCACTTTCTTGCAGGCCATCTTTCTCGACGAACTTGAAAGTTAACTATTACTAACATAGCACTCGATTTCGCCATTTTTCTACGTTTGTAATTTTAATTTATACCCTTATGGTTAATGCATCAGCGCTTTTGTGGAATACATCAATCGATAAAAACACCATCGATTCTTGTTCTTGTATCGGCAAAATCGTACGCAGAGTGGGAAGAAAGGAGGAAGAAACGGCAGAAGAAACAAGAAACGTTACGAAAGCTTCCATACAATAATTTATTCATCGTCATTTTTTTCTACTCACTGGTCTTTTAAGGCTTGAGTTAGTCGTTTAGTTCGACAGTACTAAGAAAATAGACCACCTCCTCGCTATCTCGTACCCTGGCTACTAGCACACTCTACGCTGGCAAGACGTCGGTCCCTGGTTCAGTTCTCGAATGAGGGTAAGCTGTACCTGTGAAATGAATCGTCTCCATATTTTTTTTAGGCCCGAAGCCCCTCAGTGCCGAGGCTCGTCTTATCACGGCGTCCGTACAAGGTGTTCGTTGTGACTGCACAGCCCTGTGTAAATCGAGAAACCGCGAATAAAGAAAACCGTACTTACAGTCAAAGCATCTGTCGATTACGATTATAAGGTGTCCCGAAAAAGTCATTTGCAGCACTCAAAACACTTTTTAAAGCATAATAAAAATTATATCGAATAATAATAACTAAATGCTATATCTTCTTGAAATCATCAAATATGGCTATACAATTCTGAAGCATGCGCACAGAATGATGTCGAAGGTGTCGATACGCTGTGCAATGTATTTCATATGCTGATTTTTCATATGACAGTGTGGCCTCATCAATAGCGAGGTCCACAGGACGTATTTGAGCTCTCCTATAATAGAGTACCGAGCACTCTAAATGGTTAACCACTTTTTAAAGACGTCCTTTCTTGGGGGCCTTCGATGGAAAAATTTTGGTTGCTCTGTCTGTCTGTCTGTCTGTCTGTCTGTCTGTCTGTCTGTCTGTCTGTCTGTCTGTCTGTCTGTACATTTGTCTGTTTGTCCGCCCTTAACGATACCTCAAACGGCCCATCGCATTCACAGCGCCCAACAATATTGCTCAAGATCCAGCGTTCATACTTGTGCGATTGTCAAATAAAAAGCAATTATTGCGCATATCTGAGGTACCATAACAACACGTCGATGTTTTGTATGTGTGCTTTTATACTAGAAAAGGCACACACAAGTGATTCTAAGGACCGTAGCGTTAAACACGCTGCGCTGACACTGCGACACAGTGCTCAAAAAGGCAAGTGTTACGAACGCTTTTCTAAAACGACATGGTGGTGACACCTGCCCGTCGTTTTGCGTTCTACACCTTATCGCCTCCGAGAATGGCACGCATCTTTCTCTGCAGGAGCGGAGGCCTTCCTTCGTTTTCGGAGATAACTACCAGATGGCGCTCTTGGCTAACGTGCCGAATGCGCACATAGAAGATATAGATGGGTTTACCAATCCGACAGGCAAAATGATCACGGATATGTGTGAAAAGCTTGATTTGATCATTTGCAACAGTACCGAGAAGTGTGAAGGACAAATAACATGGCAGGTAGGAAGGCTGCAGTCGACAATAGATTACGCACAGATGTCACATAGGATGTATGATAAGCTCAGGGGTATGCACATAGATGAAGGTGGCTGCAGAAGTCTGGGTAGTGATCCCAAACGTATCAAGCTAAGTTTTGGAAGAGCACTGAAAGTGGGAAGGAGACAAGATGAGCAACTACAGGAAATTTTTTATTCAGAAAGGCACATATAAATAGCCACTAAACAAACTGAGAAAGTAATCACTGGGGATAATAAAACAATGTGGACATAGACGAATATAATTAGACTATTTGAGCTAGAGCTTGCTAAGACACGTGACAAGTCACCCCGGAAAAACGACAAAAACACAAAAGTTGGTGGGATGAGGAAGTTAAGAGAGCCATAGCAAAACGTCAGGAAGCCTCTAGGGAACACAGACATGCTAAGCAGCGGGGTGAACCGACAGATGACGTTGAAAGAAAATGGAAAATCTTTCTAAGCTGTAGAAGGGATGCATCCCTTCTGATCAAGAAAAGATTAGAAAAAAGGGAGCTCAGTGGCTGGCAGTAGTACATAAAAAGATAGAAAGGCCGCTGCGAAATTTTGAAACCATCTAAACTCACTAAGAAATGAGACGAGCACAGAGCAGAGGTTTTTAACTACAGCTCGAGGTGCTAGGCTAGAAGTGGATGAAGCTTTTGAATATATAAGAACAAGAGTGACAGAAAAATTTCAACAAAGAAGTGCTTTCTGCGCCACAATAGACAAGGATGAATCAAGTGGCGCAGTGGCTCCATTTTCACAACGAGAGTGGGAAAGGGCTGAGAAAAGGGTTCATAGTAGTACATCAACAGGCCCAGATGGCATTCCATTTATGCTGATAAAGACATTAGGTCCGAGGTCTAAGCAGGCTTTGAGAGGCACAGTGAGCAAAATAATTGTCAATGGTGAAGTTCCCGTTGGATGGAAACTTAGCAGGATGAGCATGATCTATAAAGGAAAGGGGGACAAAGCTGACATAAACAACTACCACCCTATAACAGTGACATCAGTGGTCTACAGGCTGGCGATGCAGAATATAAAGGAAAGACTGCAGGCACGGATAAAGGATGAGGGGGTTCTGGGGGAACTACAGAACGGGTTTCGAAAACACAGGAGGTTGGAAGACAATCTGTTCTCACTGACGCAGTGCATTGAAATAGCAGGAAAGGAACACAGGCCACTGTGGCTAGCATTTTTAGATATCAAGAGAGCGTACGATAGCGTGGTTCAAGAGGAATTGTGGGGAATAATGGACACACTAGGCGTGGAAGATGTAGTCACTCATCTTTTCAATGATATCCTTAAAGGTAACAAGGTAGTTATAAAGTAGAGAAAACAGGTATTCAAGCCTGCAGAGGTAAAACGGGGGTTTAGGCAGGGGTGTCTCCTGTCACCCTTATTATACATGATGTACCTACAATTGATAGACCTGTTGTTTGATGGAATTCCATATGTAATCAACGCTTAGTTCTCTATAACGTGACAGTAAGCTATCAAGAAAAATACAAAGCCCCGTATTAATAGCTTCGAAGTTGGCTCTATTGTAGTCCCTGATGCTTTTTATGCGCTTCTGTTTTCTTGTGGCAGGAAGGGAAAGAGCGAACTGCAATACATCATGGTCGCTCAAGCCGGGGATGTGTGTTATTGACGAAATAATATCTGGGGCAGATGACAGGACGAGATCAAGCAAAGACGATGATTTCGGTGTTACACGGGTTGGCTGATCGACAAGCTGGGATAAGTTAAAAGGGGAGCAAACGTCGAGAAACGATGATGCATCAGCAGATGCAGGTTCGACTAAAGGAGTGGAGTGCAGCCATTGAATATTAGGATAATTAAAGTCACCAACCAAAACAATTTCTACTCCGGGATATCGTACCACAATTTGATTCAAACTATCGTGAAGACCTTCACAAAAACCGGTAGCAAAGGATGGAGACCGATAATCGGCGCCAAGAATAATCTTCTTATAATTGAACGTTAAGCAACACCAGATAATTTCGAGGTCTGTAGTTACAGAGACAGCGAAAGATTTTAGCTGGTCACTGATGCGATTAGTACCCACCACCTGTTCCTGTCACTGCTATCACGTTGATATACCACAAAATTGGAATTAAATTGTAAAGGATTAGAGGCCAAATTAGAGGGAAGTGGACTGGGCTTCAACCTTTCTTTCGTCAAACAAGGAAAACTCATTGAAACAGGCACTACCAACATTGATGTACGCAGACGATATAGTGCTAATGACCGACAACAAGGAAGATTTGCAGAGATTGGGGACATCTGCGGTAAGGAGGGAGATAGTTAGATTTCAGATTCAGTAAGGAAAAATCATCAGTCATGATTTTTAATGACAATGAAGGTAGTGGGTTTAGAATACAGGAGGTGACGCTAGAGTTGACAGATAAATACAAATATCCGGGCGTATGGATAAGCAATGGGACCGAGTACTTAAGGGAACACGAAATATACGTGATGACTAAAGGTAACAGGAATGCAGCGGTAATGAAAAACAGGGCACTGTGGAATTACAATAGGTATGATATTGTAAGATGAATATGAAAAGGGGTCATGGTTCCTGGTCCGACGTTCGGCAATGCGGCCTTGTGCATGAGATTAGAAGTTCAAGCAAGATTAGAAATTAAGCAACGTGGAATAGGTAGGCTTGCCTTAGGAGCTCACGGGAATACGCCAAATCAGGGAGTACAAGGTGATATGGATGGACATCATTTGAGGGCAGGGAAGTTAGCAGCAAGATAAAATTTGAGAAGCGATTGAGAGAAATGGGGGAGGAGCGTTAGGCTAGGAAGGTATTCAGCTACTTGTACATGAAGAATGTCGATACAAAATGGAAAAGCAACCATAAAATTGACGAGTAAATACTTAGAAAACAGCAGGGGGGCCAAACCAAAAAGAATTATCGGTTAAGAAGGTGAAGGAAGCTGCGACCAATATGTGGAGAATTGGCATGATTAGGAAGTCCACACTAGAGACCTATCGAACTTTTAAGCAGGAAATTGCCAAGGAAAGGATCTATGATAATAGTCGGGGTAGTTCACTACTGATTGAGGCCAAGACAGAAGTATTGTGAACCAAGACATATTGAGCCAAATACGAAGGGGTAGACACGGTATGCAGTGCGTGTGGAGAGGAAGAAGAAACTGGCGAACACTTGATAATGTTCTGTAAAGGGCTTTACCATATAGTTCAGGATGATGGCGCAGAGTTATTTAAAGCACTGGGGTTTAGAGACAGGGAGGGCAATACAGACGTTAAGCGGGCAGAATTAACTAGGAGGAGGTTATCTGATTGGTGGCTAAATTCAAGGCACGAGTGAAATTTAAACCTTTTACTGCAAAGGACGAAAACCTCAACCTCACTATTTAAAGGAAAAAAAAGATAAATTTTATGGTTAGTTCACTAAGTATTATGGCTAGGTGGTGCTAGCCACCGCCCGATCTAAAGGGTACAGCCATATTCAATCCATCCATCCATCCATCCATCCATCCATCCATCCATCCATCATCCATCCATCCATCCATCCATCCATCCATCCATCCATCCATCCATCCATCCATCCATCCATCCATCCATCCATCCATCCACACGCCCGCCCGCCCGCCCACCCATCCATCCATCCACCCACCCGCCCACCCATCTATCCAGCCATCCAGCCATCCATGCACCCATCCACCCATCCATCCATCCATCCATCCATCCATCCACGCCCCGCCGCGGTGGGTCTAGTGGCTAAGGTACTCGGCTGCGGACCCGCAGGTCGCGGGTTCGAATCCAGGCTGCGGCGGCTGCATTTCCGATGGAGGCGGAAATGTTGCAGGCCCGTGTGCTCAGATTTGGGTGCACGTTAAAGAACCCAGGTGGTCGAAATTTCCGGAGCCCTCCACTACGGCGTCTCTCAAAATCATATGGTGGTTCTGGGACGTTTAAACCCACATATCAATCAAATCTATCCATCCATCCATCCATCCATCCATCCTCGATGCGCTCTTTCGCCTCCGCTGCACGCTCGAGGCACTCAAACGCAGCGCCTCCAGAATACCATTCACCAATTTTTGTGCGCAGAACATCAAATAAATGTTTGTTCATTCTTTCCAGATGCAAGACTATCGTCTTTCGATGGCGTTTGCAATGTACCGTGCAGACCCGGGGCCAATTTTTTTAACAACAATCTTCGAGATACCTTTCTGGAAGCAAGACGATGTGATACCAGTAATGGCTCACGCTTTGCGCCCGCAGCAATCCCCTGGAGAGACGTTATAGTCACCAGTATGGGCCTCTGTATAATGTCGATCTGTCGTGTCACTTCGGTATGCCGCGAGAGCTGAACAGGCAAAACGAAGCATGCTTACACCACACTCCCTTAAGCGATGCACATACCATTTGAATTTAGGCACAAATCTGACTGTCGGACTCACCGTTGTCTCCAATGTAACGTCTTAGAGGACATCAATCACGTTCTCTGTGCGTGCACGATATACGCACCTGAGAGACGGCCTTAAGACTACAACGCGTCTCTTTGGAGTTGAAGCGTATTCTAGGCCCATAGAGAAAAGGGTTAAGTGCGTTCACGCCCCAAAAGTGCTGCTGATATTCTTGCGGGCCATAAGCCTGAACGAAACGTTTAAAATAGTGTAGTTCACGTGTGTGGGCGTATGTCTTATGTCTTCATCACTTTATATATTATAGTCATCACACAGTACCTGGAGTATCATGTCAGGTGAAAGGTGACATCTCCAGCTCTCTACTAAGATAATTGCCTCTCATATGTCTCAAACAATCACCGGAGAAACATGCGCATGGAGAAACATGCGCAGAAACAAGCTGCGCAGCTTGTTTTTGCTAACTTCGAATTGCATCCACTCGAAGAAACATTGACTTTTCATACCACAGACCACAAATCAGTAATGTTGAAAGAAAAAGGAATACGAAAACTCAAGACGATATACAAGTTTTATAACAAAACATTGGACAGATCTCACGTACCTGGAAATCGACGTTATTGCGAAGCATGCGGAAGGAACGTGGACCGTGTTGCAATTAATTGATTGAGCGACACGTCATACATGACTCTAAAAAATGTACAAATGTTGCACGCACAAACATATGTGAAAAAGTGGCACATGTTTATATAACCAGTTATTTGCACTTGCGCGACGATGCCAACTGGAACATGCGTATTGCAACACCAGGAGATGATATGAAGAGCTCATGCTCGCGAGGGTGCTGGCCCTGGACACTGCTAAAGAAATAATTTCAGCGCATGCCAACTAACCACAATCGACGTTAACTTGACGTGACGGCTGTATCAAAGAAGTACATATGTAATGTTTATAAAATTGGATGGGCAGCACCTTTGACGAAGATTACCGTCTATTGAAAATAGTTCCGACACCTGGCATAACTCAGTGGTAAAATGCTTCATTGCCATGCAGAATGCTTGGGTTTGATTCCAGCTGGGACCCTTACATTATTCTTGGCATTTGTCTGGTCGACGCTACCGATGTCGGTTATTTGTTAACACTTGCGCATTAAAATTGCGCATGAGTGTCGTTCCTGGATAGATACCAAGTGTCCAGATCCTGTGGCACAAACCCGCATATCAGCGGCACATACCCGTCCGTAGGTATGTGCCACTGTCTGGCTGGAAGGGTTGGACGACGTACGCGACGGTATTGTTACATTCATTATTCATGTCTTTACTAGCGCGTCACATTCGTCAAAACGTCTTACACTCCTATGGGAATTAGGTTCACACCAAGGGGGTGACCACGAGAGCACCCACATGTAAGCGGCTAGATAGGTAGATAGATAGATACGCTCAAAGTCGCCGAAGTTCGATAAATAATAAATTAAGGTAAATTATTTTTATTATTTGTGAGAGCTGCGTCCTGCCTAAAAGAGTTCCACGTAGAAAATAAAGGGGGAACTTCAGTATTTCCGGAGGAAATACGGATGCTGTTGTGGAACTGCATTCACTGGCGGTAGTACGCCCGCGATTTGCTCTGTAGCCCTTCACTCCTATGCCAAGAAAAGTTGTCACCGAGATAGTCGGCACCTAGAGCTTCTTCAAGAAATACGAATACTATAACTGGTTGGAGCCGCGTCCTGCCTCAAATAGCTCCACAATAATATTTCACAGTTATAATTCACGTTGAAAATACGGGGCAATTGTGGAAGTACAGGGGAGTGAAAAGTTAGCAGGCGAGAAATTCCCCCCCGCCCTCACCACAATACATTCACTGGCAGTAAGATGCCAGTGATTTGGCTCTGTAGTGGTAACCTTCGCTCGATCCCAAGAAAACTAGGACGCTGCAAGCGTAGGCACTGCGAGGTGAGAGTGGAGGAAGCGTAGGAATGGAATGGAGGCGCGCATGCGCAGTTGGTGTAACACGCCGCAGGAAGAGATGCATGGAGGAAAGAGATGGGGAGCGAACGTAGACTCGCAGACGCTGCCTGCGTCGGCATTGCGATACAAAAGAGGCAGAGTGTAGAAAGGACTGGGAGGGGGTGCATTCGCAAAAGGGGTGTGAACGCCGCGATGATGTATGCTTAGAGAAATAGAGGGGCGAGCGAGTTGTATACAGGCCAGCAGACGCTGCCTGCGCAACGCTGGGAGGCGCGAGAAGAGGGGGGGGGTCTATCGTAGGAGAGGGACAGAGATGGGGAGTGTTTATGTTATAAGAAGGAAAAGAAAAGAAAGTGAGCACCGTAACTGCCTGCTTCAGGGAAGTGGCACCTCAACAGTAGCTCACAAGGGATGGGGGTAAGGAGAGATTAAGAGGATAGGAATAAATGTATAGAGAGAGAGAGAGAGAGATATGTGCTAAGCCAGCGAGCGACGACATATCGAGGGGATAGGAGAGATAGAAAGATGGAAACATGGTCACAGGAGTCCGAGGACGGGGCACCACTTGCGAGAGCTCTTGTCGGCGTCAAGAGATGACGTAGAGCAAGTCCAGTCGGTCAGAGCCTCCGCTGTCGTTGGAGGTCGGCGTCAGGAGATGAAGTAGGGCGAGTCCAGTCAGCCAGAGCTACGCTGACGGTCGAAGATCGCGAGGGCACAATTGGTCAGCACGGAATCCAGCGAGCGAGCCCAGAGGACATAGAGCGGACAGCATGCACATGCACAGTAAGGGTGTTCACTGAATTGAGCCTTGCCTGTAAGATGATACGTTTATAAAAATTCTGGGTGTGAGCGGCGATATAACCCGAGTCGTTCGCGTGGCAAGCGGATGTTTTACCACACAGCCACTAGTCTGCTTGTGAAGAGAGTGAAAATAACTTCCTCTGCTTGGAAATTCAGTGAAAGTAACTTTCATCCGTTACAAACAAACGTGTCCGTATACATGCTTCACAATACAACATTAATAATTAGATGACCCTAAAGCTTCGCCTTTAAAAGCTGAACGCGATAGTAATATCCTGTTTCTAACGCGTACTTCACACACTTACCCCCGTATTCACAACGCTCCTCGACTCGACTTTCACACCCTTCACTTGAATGAATTGAGCACTGCGCTGCTGCACGGCTGAAAATGGCGCTGCGCTACTCGAGAATCGAAGCAGCTTATCGCTGACATGCAGTGACTTGTCCTGCCTAGATGGGGCGCTCCCATCGGCTTCTCGAGTGAAGGTGAAGCGTTGAGTGAATGGACGTTCTAGAGTACGGGGGTTGGTGAATGAAACATTTTCGACATGCTATATATCTTTTACATGACCTTTAGAGAATTAGCGCTATAGCGTGTGTGCCTTTTGTAGTAGGTGTCCTGCTCCTGCTTTTAACCACAAAGATATTGTAGTATTCACATGTTCTGACGCGATCTGGCAATGGGGGCTTGTACCACGCATTATTACTGCTATATTTTATGTTGCAATGTGAATCGTGGACGCGTGGGTTTGTAAAGCATGAAATCTACTTTCGCTGCATTTCCAAGCAGAATAAGTTATTTTCGCTGTATTCACAAGCAGACAAGTGGCTGTGTGGTTAGAACATCTCCTTGCCACGCAAACGACCCTGGTTCGATCTCCACTCGGACCCACGATTTTCATTTGGTCCACACTCTGAACCAAAACTTAATTATCATTCATTTCATTTGCGTACATTCCCGGTTTTTCGGTCATGCATAAAATGACTTTTTGCACACAAACAACGACGCCGACACCGACATCGACAAACACGCTTTTAAGCGCTATAGGCACCCGGCAATGCAGTTTACGAGATCTGATGGTAGCGCCAGAACACACAGCCTAGCGAGTAGGCGCAGCAAAACCGAGTCTTCCGATGCGTTGCCTAGCGAATAGGCGCAACAAAAACCGGACTTGCACGTGCATAATATTTTCTTTTTTAGTTGTGAGCAGGGGGTTATGGCTGATTATGTAAGCGCTCAGGAAAGCGTTCTTTAAAAAACTAGCCAAAAAGGACATTGACACTTCAGCGTCTCAATGTGTTCAGCGAGAGGGTCATTTTCTTGGTATCTCTGGCGGGTCGGTACCAAGAATGCTGAGGTGGCCCAAAAAGCTTCGTTGTGCCCCCTGGTTTGCTGTCGGGTGCATATCGCGTTAATATTGCAGTTATAATGTGTGTTACAAGCGTACACTGCCACTCGGGCGTCCCAACATGTGATTATCAACACTTCATGGTTCAATACCAGTCACTCGCTACAAAAAGCACACACGTACTGCGCCCATTCGTTGCGAACTTGCACAACATGTTCGCAAAGGTATCATGCGCGAAGTGCACGAAGAACGCACTAGGGACAGGGTATCGCTATCGCGTTCAACACTATAGAGGTGAAGCTTGAAGGTCCTATGCTTTTTTTTCTAATAACGGAAGGGCTCCTGAACCTTTATTCGAAGTGGACCACAAAGGTTTGTGCACCACGCGAGTGCGTGCCGAACTAAAACCCCTTCGTCTTGGGAAAGTAACGACACTCTCCTCCACGCGCGCGTTTCCTTCTTGATTCTCCTCGCCCGCCGTACACGCGGCGCCATTTTTCGCCGACGCTCCCGCGGGCACACCGCGGAATTCAGTGGAGGCGGCTTATTAGATCCGGAGCATCTAATACTCGAGGCTTGTAGTGCGGCGCCATCCGCAAGCTTCCTCCTCCTTCTTCCACCATCTGTGCATCCCTTCCTCCTCTACACACCGCGCGCGCTTCACTCCTCCAGCATCTGTGCACCCTTCCTCCTCTACACACCGCGTGCGCTTCTCCTCTTCACGAACATTCGCTAGCTGTATATTGTAGCGCGCATGCGCCGTCACGCTTCGAGAACATCAGCAGCTGACTCGCGCGCATGCGCCGTTGCGCTTCTCCCCCTTCTCGAACATTCGACAGCTGACGCGCGCATGCACCGTCACCCACCATCTGTGCCGCGCGCGCTTCTCCCCTTCGAGAACATTCTACAATTCTCCTGATTCTCCAGTGGACGCGCATGCACCGTCGCGCTTCGAGAACATTCAACAGCTGACAGTGCATGCGCCGTCGCGCTGTATATATACTCAAGGTCGGCGCTCGCTCGCTCAGTTGCCGCTCGTCGGTTGGTTTGTACGGCGCGTCGACTTCCAAGGTCGCGGTGAAATGAATTCCAACGAATCCACAAACACAATGATTCAACGTCCCTTCGACCAGCGCCGCCCTTTCGCATACGTGTGTACGTGTTCACTCATTTAACACCCCCTCCTACAACCACGTTAACCAATTTAGCCATCGACCCAAGTAAGTCGCAATTTAACACCCCATTTCACAACCACGTTAACCAATTTAGCCATCGACCCAAATAATTCGCACTTTAACACCCCGTTAACCAATTATATGCTCCGCATCCTCCTCAGTGTTCCCCCGAGGGAAGCTGCGGGCAATTTTTTTTGCGGCAGCCTGCACGCCACAGTAGTTCTTAAATGTTTTCTAAAAAGTGATATTAAGAGTGATGTAGCCGTTTATTAAAAGACCAGATTCTTCCAAAGGTCGTATAAGTGGGCGCGTTAATTGAATTAAAGTTTTTATGACAGTTCTACGATGCGGATGATTTCTGCCGCATAATAACGTGTTGTACGCTTGCATCTGATATAGTTCTGCTTGTGGCGTGTCCGTTTGCGTTCGGATTTTTTTTTCGTGCTTGTTTGCCAGTATACGACACAGGTACTTACAGCGTCACACATTGCAATGACTTCGTGGATGGGGGATCGTTTAGCCATGTGTTCATCTACTCGACGATAGTTATAGCGCGCGAACAGAACGATGACACCGAGACAAGAAGGACACGAAGTACACATAGCGCTCGTGTCCTTCATCGCAAGCCATCGCTTTTACCTCCGGGAATCATAAAAAGTGCATAACCATTTTCACTGCGGCTGTTGCAGTCATGGGCGCAACAAACGGCATAGCGCCCGCACAAAGCACAGAAAACAAAGCGTGCGCTACGTTAGTTACGCTGAGCGTCGGTGAAATTTGGTGCGAGCGCAAAAGAAAACACAAGCAAAGCGCAAGATCGACGCGTCTCAAAAGGGCAACCGCAAAGGAGACCTTCATAGCGCAGAAAAAGTGTCGGAAACCTGGAGGACGTGAAGTGGGGCGAGGAGGAAGAAAGGAGGTCGAGCGCGCAGCGGCGAGTGCAGTGGGTGGTGGTACTTTCTCAAGATCAAGGGGTTCTACGCCAAACTAAGGTCCTTAGATGAAACAAGTTTCCAAGGTAGCGACACCCTCCCTTTTCCTCCTCGCTTATTTGCCTGAAGCGCCCCCTAGAAGGTTTAAAACTTTCATCCAAAAGCGAATGTTTGGGTTCTGTTGCTACGGTGAATAGATGTAAATGAAACAAATTGGAACGAAATAAGACGTAGAATAAACAGTTACCTTTATGAACATAAACGGTACAACACAAGAGCAAGCGGGATGTGCGTTACTCAACCGGCAACGTTGTGCAGTTCTATACTTTACACCACTAGCCATGGCGTCTCGCGTAGTACATTTTAGTTCCACGGCCACGGTATTTCGTCCAGTTCTAACTAGTCCACTTCTCCGATTGTGTTTTGTTTGTGCTGTGATACAGTGAACGTGCTTCTTGCTGGATCCTGTAAGTGGCCACAGGGCGTGACGTTGTGACGATTGATTACAACCGGCTTGGCACACGCAAGAAAAAAAAAACTACGACCAGACTGGTACGAACACTCGTCCAGCAGCACTGCAATGATGTTTTTTTTAAATGTGCCCATTTGGACAATCGTGATGCCAAGTGATTCTGATGCGGTGCTGGAACTTCCTGAAAAGAGAGTTCTACTGGTGAGGTGTCTCGAAGCAGCGCGTTTCGGCTCAAGCGGAACTGGTCAAGAGTAAAATGTTTCTGAAGGTGCGTTGATTACAACCTACAGCTGCTCTGTATACGTGCATACCCACATGTATTTGTACCAACCTGGCATGCACTAGACACGCATTAGACGCGCGGCTGGCTGTTTCAATAAAAACCGACAAGTGAACTCGCTTCGCAGATCCGCATCGACATACGTTGACGGAGTTGCACGAAAAGCATTCGCGTGAAATGGTTCATAGTTGCACTTCATGGTGCGCTTCATCTCGGAAAGCACGAGGTAAGTTGAAGAGAGCGAAACCATTTTCTGTTGTTTACGGCAACGCAGCATTGCTGAAAAACGCAGATGTTGCATTGAACGAGCATGGCGAAACAATCTTGGTCGCCTTAGCGCACACCGAAACGCTCCTCCTCTTCAGTTTATGTTCTGGCTACGATTTTGTCTTTGTTCTTGACGAGAATCCGGCTGGAGCCATATGCGCATGCGTACTTGTTTTGAACCTTTTGCATAATAATAAATAACACCACCAGCCATTTGCAAGATCACGTGCAGGTAATGCACCAATTACAGACGCGGATGGCAGAGAAAAAGAGGAGTAATCGAGAGAGTGAGGAGGACGGCTCGAGAACAATGAGTGACGCTACCTTGTTTCATCTAGGGACCTTATGCCAAACTGCCTGTCCGCGCCACCTAGTGGTATGCCATCTACCGTCGACCGCAGTTCTGGGCCATACATGGGTCGTCTTCTTATTCACTGACATTTCAGTTTCAACTGCGCGTAGCGCGTTGTTGGTTCGCTGTTTTCCCGCGAAGCGCTTATCTGCGGTATGACCATCACGTTGCTGTTTTCACAGAAGGATTAAAACTATCACGGCGTGCCTCGAAACGGCGTTACGTTGGCTAGATGGCACTTTCTGATAAATAACAGTTTCTGACTGATAACAGTTATGCTCATAGACTGCTTTCCAGGAAGAAGCTCGTAGAAGCAGATGCCAAAAGCGTGTCGCGTCGAAAGGCGAAAGGTGAAAAATATTTGTACCTAATCAGAAAGAAGAAAGACAGGCCATCAATTAGGGGGAGGATGCTTTCAGGGCACTGCGGTGCTGTCGACTGCCGCTGACGTAGCGGAAGTGCTGCGAAGAGGCATTCGACCATGCGCTTGCGTGGTCTGTAAACTTGTGTGGTTGACTGTACGTTCATTTTTTAATTGAATAGGCGTGCACGCAATCTGGGTTCAGAAACGAACGATCGACAGTTGGCTTCACCGCAGTTCAGTATTGCACGTGACTGCACTTGTGCAATTTCGAAGAGTGGCACGTGGAAAGGGGTCCGTAAGAGGTGCATATACATATTGTAGGTAACTTAGCTCAGCTAGCGTCTCTAGAAATGCTCACTTATTCAAGCAGGCTGTCACTCAAATCACGCTACCCCTCAAGAAACGCACGCCCACATTGAATTCTTGAGTGGTAGCGTTTATGAATACACGACTGTTTCTAGGCATGCCATATAGCGGAAAAGTACTGACAATATGACGAGTTAGCAACAAGCTCAACAAGAAGATTTGTTAGGCTATGGGAACTGTAACTATGCTAATCTTGCTCTACGTACTACGCCATCTAGCGCTCACTCGGAAACGCCCCCCTTTCCCCTTTCCTCAAGCGAGGTGCATGCAGACGTTTGAGGATCGAGCCTTAATCTTGCAGACGCTGCAGATGTCAAGGTCATATCTTCTGTAAACAAAATATTACACTAAGGCACAGGTATACCCTACACATAAGGATCATAACCGCTTACTCAAATTGAAGGATCACGGCGCTAGCGCTCCCTCTCTCTGCTTATCACAAAATAAAAAAAAGTCTGAGAGGTACCTCACTGTGACTAGCTATACTATATTACGAAAGTTATAATGGCAGATAGAGCCAGAGTGCAGCATGAAGCAGAAAATCAATGAAATGATTGCACTTACGATCACTCGAATTGCCGCAAAGTGTTTTCAGCGTTCAAACTTGAAAAAAAAAAACTACTGATCAAAAAAAACATATGTATAATGGCAGTGGCATGACATACAATGTACAAAAACAATGTGTAAAAATTCCTAAAAATATGACATATATAAAAATCAGCTGATGGAACAAGCAGCAATTCAAAATGAGTCAATGCAGAATGAGAAGACAATGTTTGTAAAACATGAGTCCAGTTGCGACAGGACTCCAAATGAGTTCAGGTCACGACTTTTTTGGACCCGGTGTTGAATAGACGACCAGGGGGGACCTCGATAGCATCTGAGCAATATGGTGTGCGCTTGCGTGAACTTCAAACGTTTGGTCACCGTAGGTGCCGTGAGACGCGCCCAGACCGTACAGGAAACCACAGAACTTTGCGTCGTCCAGCTTGTCTTGGAAAACACTTTTCGGATCTTGAAAAAAGTCTCCCCGGTAAGCAAGCTGTCACTTCCCGCTTGGTGTTGTAATCCGACTCTTTCAATCTGAAGCTGCCCAGCCACATCCTGCAGGCCTCCTCTGAGGCTTCCGCAACTCTTCATTAGGTACTTGACATCGTAAATGCAGGGAAAATAAAGTTTTAGCGTGTCAAGAAATCTGTCTCAGCCACAGGCAGGGTTTTGACCGGTAAGCATCTCCAAGAGGTAGCCGAAGTCGTAGCCACTGTGAAAGTGAGCCACTTAACTTCGTCTAATAGAACAAGTCCTGAAGTCATGATTAACTGGGCAACTCATACGGCTCAATGCCTTCCACTTCATGCCTGCGAAACTTTATACCAGACTTGACCAGGAGGTCGATCGAGTCTTGCGCGAACCTGTCTTTCGACAAGCTAAACTTGAAGTTGAACTGCCAGGTAGAGACGGGTTTGGGCTTGTTGCCATGCTCATCGAAAAAGGTGATACCCCGCTGGATAATCTTGAGTAAGTCCACATTGCAACGCATCATTTGGTATGGTAGTCGGTGAGGCTTCGGATGTTCCAACGGGCTGCGTTACGACGCCAGGAAACTCAGTATCCATCGCGATGTAGTTGTACCTTCGAACAAGGCGCCTGATGGTGTAGAACTCTTCATCGAGGTTGTAGGGCCCAAACATCGCGGATTTCGCTGGCCTGTCGTCTGTGGAAGAGGCGCTTAGACTGGCATTATTGGAGCTGCTGTTGCCGCCGCCGCTGCTGCTGCTGCTGTTGAAGCTCAACTTACTCAACGCTTCGCTGACACCAGACATGGTTCATGCGCACGGGGACTTCCACCTTTGCTGCCAACGAGCAAGATGCTAATGGCGATTCGTCTTCCGTTAGCTTCGTGCACGTGACTTCTTAGAAACTAAGCGCTGAGTAGTTGGCGCGTTAACTAAATAACATTTCGCTTTTCACATTATCTGTCAAATTTCTGCACTTTCGCAGGATATCGTTGCTGACCGTTGCAACAAAATGGAAATACTTTCACATCACTTTCGTTTTGAACGGCGTGTGGTCAGTAGTGGCGCTACTGGACAGACGGTTTCGTTTTGCACCTCGTTAAAACAATGTTCATATTGTGAACCTGTTGAAAGCAGTTGGAGACGTGTTTATTTTCACTTTTAATTCTGAGTACCGCAATGACATTTTTTGTGTTTCAGGAAAGAAACTTACAGAAGTGAGCACAAATTGGCTGCATCATGCAGAACCTCGGGAAAAACCTGCCTCGCATCAGTGGCCGCTTCTTAGTTTTGTGGCGCGAAACTGTAGATGCACTTAAATCGAATTTCGTGTGTTCTGTCGTACTTTCACGGTTGTCTTATCTTGAAGAGGGCCCGTCACCAGGTGCGATGATTTTTAGCTGACGAGCACGATGCATACACTGGGCGTTCACGATCACGTCTGACAAAGTTTGCAACGCTACGGGCCGCGGGAAGGGGTAAATTTTTAGATGAACGCTGCTTGCCCTTCTTTTCGCGGGAGCGAGCTTCTGGCTCGTGTTACGGCACGCACCCATAGTCCGCACTCACACTAGCCATGTACAACTCTCCTTTTTCTCTCTCGCCAAACGCTGCGCGCTAGTCTCTCCACTTGTCTCCTACCACCTGCTGTGCTCGCTCCCCCATTGCACGTGATGCATCCTTCCCTTTCTCTAACCTCCCTGTCCTTCCTCATTTATTCCTCCTCCTTCTTCCCTTTCTCTCATCTCCATTGCCTCCCTCTGCTACCTCGCAATGCCTACACAAGGAGCGTCTGCTAACCTACGCTCACTCCGCCCTCTCGTCTAGGACCTCCTCAACGCGGCGTCTCTCAAAGCCGACGCAGGCAGCGTCTGTCAGCGAGTTTCTCAATTGAAGAAAAAAAAAATTCCGCCATATCCACGAAGTGAATGATCATGAGTGGGCGAAGCTCCGGAGGTAAACCTGGTAAACCATGAATCCTCTGTACATTTTGCCCACTCAATTACATCGCTCCCCCTAGCATACGTCGCCGCACTAAATCGAACGATTGCCTTCAACCAATGACACGTGCCATATGTGACATCTTCCTATTTTATAAGATCTCGCGTCTTTCATTAACTACAAGTACCGCTTTCTAGTTTATAACATCTTGCATCTTTTCATCATCAGCTACAAGTACCACCATCTAGTAAACACTACAAGAACTAAACGAGAGGTTGCTACATACAGGAGACGGTACCGCCATCTAGTGAACACTGCAAGAACTAAACTAGAGGTGGCTAGATACAGGGGACGGTACCGCCATCTAGTGAACACTGCAAGAACTAAACTAGAGGTGGCTACATACAGGCTACAGGGGACGCACAGGCCCACGCCCTAAGGAGCTTCGCCCCTAAAAATTGCAGATCCTGCCCAGTGCTCGGGGGCTTGCAGCTCGGTCAACCTGTCGATTTCTGACAGCTTTTACTGCTCGCTTCCAGCGTCATGTACGTTGTGCAATATGCGAATAAAACAATCAAACAAACCTTGTAGCGTTGTGCTGATTTTAAAGTGTCATATCAACCTTCCCCCTTCATGCTTCGCATATCATCGATTCCCACTAAACGTGGGATCTGCCAATTTTTCATCGTCATCTATTCACGTAACGTGACACCAAATTTATTATAAGTGGAGCTACCAAACGCCCGCGAGCAAGCTATGAGTGCGGTATGCCGTCATGTTCTTTCATGACACACGTGTCAGGATTATCATGTTTGCGCCAGTCATATAATTCGTCCATCCATTGACGTCACGTAACACCCAATTCGGTATATGTGGTGCTAGCGAAATTGCCACGAGAGCATCATGAAGGGCCCAATATGCCCCAATGTAGCATTGACGCGCGCACACGCTGGGCGCAAGAAGACACTACGTTAGGCAAAGCGTACACTCTAAATTATGACGCCAGGTGCGACCGGCGCGACCAGGCGACCGTCGCCACGGCCCGACGGCAACCAGCGCGAAAGGCGACGTGCTGCATTTCGTGCCGATTCATTACCCTGACATCGCTGCGTCTCCCTCTTTTCGTGACGGAGGGACGCCGGACGCACTGAAGCACGATGCGTCAAAGCAACGCAGCGCGGCGCGCGCCTGCGAGGATATGGCACGACCGGCGCCTGGCGTGGAAACGCCGGCATTAAGAGCAAACCTCGTAAGCGCGAAAATGCACGCGACAGCGACGAGCGATGCTATGAGTGACGAAACAGGGCGTTCGCGCGACGTGTCCGCGTGCTCGTTTTCGCGCGATCGCTTGGTTCTCCAGATATGAAAACCGTCGCTCATCGCCCGGAAGTGCTGGGCTCAAGCAGCCAATAGCGAAAAACGGAAAAGACAAAGACTACATCGGTGCACGTGATCCTGCCCGAGTCATGTATGCGCAGCAAGAATAACGCAATGTTTACGCTTGTGCATATAAAAAAAGTGCTGCAAGGCATTCATAAACACTTTCCGTTCCATTACACAACAATACATCCTAATTTTAATTTGCATACCGCTCACTACGCGGCTTTTTTTTTTTTTTTTTGGTGCACGAGTAGACGGCCTCATGCCAGCAACAGTGGAGTTCGCTCGCCGAAGCCCGTCGCGTGAATGAGGTTGCCTGCGCTAGCGACTGATCGCGCGAAGACAATCTACGTCGCGTCGCTCGTCGCTGTCGCGTGCATTTTCGCTCTTATGAGGTTTGGCCCTTACGCAACGAAATAAATAATAATAAATAAATGCCGGCGAGCACGCGCACCGCGTCACGTCGAAATGTATTGGCGCCTTGACTGTGGCATGTAGTCATGTTGTCACATGACAGGCATCTCCTGATTATCATGTTTGCACCAGTCACACACCTTCGACATCTATTGACGTCACGTAATACAAAATTTGGCATATGTGGAACTAGCAAAACGGCCGCAAGCGCATCATGAGTGTGGCATGTAGTCATGTTGTTACATGACATGCATGTCATGATTATCATGTTTGGGCGTGTCATTTGCCTATATCGTCCGTTCACGTTGCATAATACCGAGTTTAGTACATGTGAAGCTGGCGAAACGGCCGCGAGCGCATTATGAGGATAGCATGTAGTCATGTTGTTACATGACACGCATCTGATGTTTATCATGTTCGCACCAGTACCATACCTTCGTCACCCATTCATGTCTCGTAATACCAAATTTGGTATATGTGAAGCTGGCGAAACGGCCGCGAGAGCATCATGAGCGTGGCTTGTAGTCATGTTGTTACATGACACGCGTTACATGATTTTCATGTTAAGCTCTGTCGCTTGTGTTTGATATGCAATCATGTCATACCATACAAGTTTTTCAACATGCCATGTGAACGAAACCACCACAAGGGCTGCACGCACTTAAATGTAAATCATGACATTCGTGAAATGCATCTCTTGGTTTTCAAGTTATGATTAGTCAAATATGTTCTTCACACAGTCATTTGATGGCATACCAAGTTTGGTATCGATACCATTTTATAAAATGCCAGGAAGGAAGGAAAATAGAGGGAAAAGAAAGGCAAGGAGGTTAACCAGCCTATAGGCAGCCGGTTTGCTACCCTGCGCATGGGAGAGGGGATGGAGGAGATGAAAGAGAGCAGAGAGGGAAGATAGAAACAGCACATTTGGCAGCACATGCGCGCACACTCAGTCATAGTCCAGTCTTGTCTTTCGCGGTTTGTGACATTGCTGTTACAGTCGCTTGTTCAAGTCGGTGTCGCGTAGGAATTTCAACAGAGCTTTCGTCGCCTTCTGTTGCAGTGTCTTCTCTCGGGCACTTGACAGAATAGTGTTTACAGACATTTGGCTGTTGTCGATGCGCGCAAAAGCAGACGCCAGTGACTGTCTCTGGATTTCATACAATGGACAGTCACACAGGATGTGGTGTAGCGTCTCTTCGCAATGACAGGCATCGCAGAGAGCGTTGTCGGCCATTCCTATCACAAAGGAGTAAGATTTTGTAAATGCCATTCCTAGCCATAAGCGATGAAGTAGGGTGGCTTCTCTTCGGTCGAGTCCAGTGGGCATGCGGAGAGCCATCAAAGAGGAGAGGTGATGCCAGGAGAGCTATATGTCGTGGGCGGCTGGATAGATAATAGATAGATAGATATATAGATAGATAGATAGATAGATAGATAGATAGATAGATAGATAGATAGATATGCTTAAAGTCGTCGAAGTTTGCTAAGACATGTTCGCATTTAAAAGAATAAAATAGAATGAAATATATCTGGGGTTTAATGTCCCCAAACAACCCTATTATTACGAGAGATGAGGTAGAGAAGGGCTCCAGAAATTTTGACCACCAGGGGTTCCTAACGTGCACCTAAATCTGACCACATGGGCCTACAGCATTTTGGCCTCCATCAAAAATGCAAGCCGCCGCAGCCGAGATTCCTTCCCGCGAACTGTGGTCAGCAGCCGATGTTACACCTGGGAGTCCCAACCGAACGTCATTGTCTCTGCAAAGTTAATCTGTGTCAAGGCCTGCAAGCGAGCCCGCCTGACGTCATCATCTCAACGACGTCAGGCAAGTGTCGCCATACAGTCTGGCGAGTCTTACGCAATGCGTGGCAGCAGGACTCGTCCGTGGACGCAACCCAGCGGCTGTTCCTGACTGGAGGAATCTGACATCGCGGCCAGCGGCGCTTCTAATTCGACGTTGGTGACGCAAAGATTCATTCGGTGCCTATTAAAAACCAAGCGGCGCGCTGTTTGCAGCTGACCTATGCGTCAGAGAGAAGCCGACGTATGCGTCCGAGAGAAGACATCTCGTTGCTACGAGTCCCCACGCGGTCGGCGCGGCCCGTGTCGTTGTAAACGGCAAGTTTCGTGGAACCCTTCGTAACCTCGTAACAGTAGATGGCTGCTTCGGGATCGACTGGCGTCAGCCACATCGATGCGGTGAGTTCCTGATGTTTTCCTCTCAGTTCACTAGACTTCTACAGTAGTTTAGAGAAGTGCTGTGTGAAGCATAAGAGCGAGCTTTAATCGGGTCAAGCCAAGTCGCAGCGCTTTGAACCCGAAGTTAATTCGGAGGGTATAAACAAGGCAGTGTTAAAAATTGCTTGCGCGTCTTGCTAGTAGGCTAATTGTGGGTACGGCAAGTAGGTTCTTGACAGAGGCAAACAGCAAGAGGCTAGTGTGAACGATCGAAACCTTAAAGTGAAGGATCCCGTCGAAATTTGTGAGGAACTTGGCCTTACTTTGACCCTTGCAAAACGCAAGCAAGTGATCCTTGAGATCATGAAGGATGAAGGAGTGTCAGCTGAGGAAGTCGATGGGGCCTAGGCGGATATCAAAACACACCGCGAGGAGGATAAAATGCGAGAACCGGCGAAGTGTCCGACGTGATAGTGTGCTTGTCGAGGAAGCGTTGGAGAGCTATGACAAGGTTAAGGAAGTGCTCTTGAGACGTTATAAGTTGTCACCCGAGGCTTTCCGGCAACGTTCGGTAAGAAAAAAGGGCAATGAGTCACATTTTGACTTCGCGTTTCGTCCTAAAGACGATTTGATTGAATGGCTAAAGGGTGAAGGTGTTTACGACGACCACAATAAAGTGGTCAAATGCATTGTATTGAAGCAATTTTACCGCTGCATCGAGGATGATATCAAGCTTTGGCTACAGGACAAACTTGGCGAAGTGTAGCTTAACAAGGCAGCAGAGTTAGCTGAGGAGTATTACACTCGCCGAAAGTTGCATAGCAGGGCAGTGTGCGATTCAATCAGGATAAAAGGAAAGAGAGCTTTACAAATAAACCTCATCAACGAAACCTACTCCGCACCATAATTTCAGAAAAAAACCGTGTATTACGACGGACACTGTAGGGAAGGGCAAACGGAAGCGGGAAAAATTGAGCGAGTTTCCTGAACAACGCACGCGTACCCCATGGGCGTTTGAATCACGGAAGTCGCTAATCTGCTACAACTGCAAAAGGGAAGGGCACATTGCGATAAACTGTAAACAAAAGGTTGCTTTCGCAAAAATCCGCGAATCAGAAAAGAATATCCGCTTGTTAGAGCCATATCTCCTGGAAATTAGTGTCAATGGGAAAACCTGTCGGGCACTTCGAGACTCAGCGGCAACCAGGGACGTTGTCCATCCTTCGTTTGTGTTTCCAGACGACTTTTACAGGTGAATGCGCGTAGATAAGGCAAGTCGCCGAGAAGCAGAGTGCTTGCTTACCAATCGCTACGGTAGTAATTGAAGACTCGTTCGGTAAGCTTCACACCGAAGCGGCTGTGGCTTCCACGCTTCGCGATCGTTTTCTTTATTTTTTTCCAATAACTCTCAGCAGCTTCTCAAAGAGCAGGGTAAATCATTCTTCCCCAACTTAGCGTACATGGCCTCACGTGATCGCAAGCACGGAAGCTTTCGAAAGAACTTGAACTTGTTTAATGTTGTGAAACACTACCTGCAAAAGCTGCTGATCTGCGTAACCTCGGCGGCGAGTAGACGGAACCTCAGACAGGAAGTTCCTCCTGTGAGTCATTTGAGCAGTCACTCGAGCAGCCCGTCGCAGAAGTGACTGGCACGGTCTTTGCCGACGGAAGAGACAACAAGGCGCCATTGAGTCAGAGCAAGAGAGGTGCAACGCTCTCGCCTGTAGCGGAAAGTTGGAGCGAGCTGTCGAGGTTCGATTGAGAAACGCTCATTAGAGAGCAGCGTGAGAACCTCTCAATTAAAGCGCTAATGAAAGCGTAAACTTGGGAAAAAGACAAAAGAAATGTTTCCTTTTTGAGAAGGCAGGCTCTTCTATCGGAGCTACACAAATGTGCAAAGGTCGCAAGTATGAGCAGCTCTAGGTGCCACAAAAGTATCGTCACCACTATTGGAACTGGCGCATGAAAAACGCGTGGGCACGGCATCTCGGCATAAAAAAGACCAAGGCTAGAGTTTCCCTTGAGTTTAGTGCCGAAATTTAGGCAGCACATCGAAGACTTTGTACGCTCATGCGACCCTTGTCAGACAGCGGGGGGAAATCCACGGACAAGTGGAAGGCACCCATGAAGCTTGTGCCAATTATCACAAAACCTTTTCGTGCCTAGTATTTGATATCATCGAACACTGCTAGAGCGAAGGCAAGGTCGTCAGTACATCCTGGTGGCCCTCTGTGTAGCCACAAAATTTCCAGAAGCGATACCACATAAGGCATTCAATTCCCCTCATGTCGTGGATGCACTGCTATCCATATTCGCACGTGTCGGAGTTGCTTCTGAAATTCAATGCGACAATGATAGTGTCTTCACCAGCTGCCTTACCTCTACATTTTTGGATAAATTCGAAATAAAGTAGTGCAGCACTCGATCCATCACCCGCAATCTAATGCGATAGAGCGTATGCATTCCGTTCGGAAACAGATACTGAGAGCTCTTTGCTACGAGCACAAATGCGACTGGGAAGCGTGTATTCCTCTCGCTATGTTCGCTTTGAGATCAGCTCCTCATGAGAACACTGGTTTTAGCCCTGCAAAGCTGGTGTATGGCATGAGTTTTAGAACACCATTGCGAATGCTGTTCTCAAATCTCTCCCAGGACGTAAGTCCTGGAAGGGATTCGATGAGGACCCTAGTGTAGTTGCGTATGTTCTAGATCTCCTTCAGAGGCTTGGAAAACGAAAGATCTTGTTGAAAGCCACATGAAGGCTGCACAAGTGTTGTAGAAGGAGTACTACGGCAAATCGGCGAAGAAACGCACCTTTGAAGTGGGTAGTCAGGTAATGCTGCTGCGGCCGTCCAAAAGGGACAAGCTCGAGGTTCCTAGGAAAGGACCCACCAAATTAATATCAAAGCTTTTTGAGACCAATCATGAAGTGAAATTAGGAAGGCGGCTAAACAAAATTTACCACAGTAACTTTATGAAACTATACGTTCAACTTCAAGTGCTCATAAATCTGCTTTTGAATACTTCAGAGGAACAGGGAGCAGAAATTTTAACCTCTAGTGATGTAATCGATAGGGGATCGGAGGTGATCTTGGAGCAGTTGAAAATAGGGCCTAGGTTAAGGGAAGTCCAGAAGAAGGACTTGAGAAGGACTGTTTCCGAGGTTAGAGACGTGTTTTCGGACCGTCCTGAGCTTACTTGCGAGGACCCAATCCGTAGCAAGTCGTACCGATGTTCCCCTGTGCAAAAGCAGATCATGAAAGAGGAGATCGATAAAATGCTGGAGTTAGGAGTCATAGTAACTTCTGCACCCTTCGGTCTTTCGCTGGCGATTTGGGGCAAAATTTTGTCCTCATCACGGCCTTAGCTGAGCGCTGTCGTCCTGAGTGATCTCAAGAAGCTAGCTTTATATTGTATTCTATTTCTTTACGTTGTTGTGCATGTAAAAATTTGAGTTCTCATTTTAAGAGTCTTGCGTCCCACATGTGCTTCTTGATGTATATAGAGAGAAGGAAATACTGATAGACAATAGCTAGGTATATGTTGTACTATACTTTGTCTGGTGTTCTGTCGGGTGACCGAGGGCACTTGCTTGTGTCGTGTCTTGCCTCTTGTTGAACCGTTCTTGACAAGTTGCAGAACCATCGACAAGTGCTGAGACCAAAAATCGTCAGAAGAGACGAGCGAAGCTAGTTGACAAGTAGTCGCGACAGGCCAGTGGAGCTGGGATCTGTCCTCAAGAATGGGATGTGTTTCACGGAACTGAGCCTGGAGCTACATCCTCCCCATGGCCCTGGAGGCAAACCTGGAGGGGCCTGGCAAACGAGTGCACCCGACATGCGAGCCACGTGGAAGCAGCTGGTCTTTTCGGTGCATTTTCTGGCGGTGGGGGTGCTGTTACGCCTGGGAGTCCACACTGAACGTTATTGCCCCTGCAAAAGCAATCTGTGTCAAGGCCAGCAAGCGACCCCATCTGACGTCATCATCTCAACAATGTCATGCAAGCGGTGCCATCCTGTCTGACGAGTCTTACGCAATGAAAGCCAAAATCACTCGTCCTTAGAAGCAATCTAGCGGCGGTTCCTGACTGGAGGAATCTGACATCACGGCCAGCGGCACTTCTGATTGGACGTAGGTGACGTAAAGGTCCACTCAGAACCTATAAAAAAGCCAAGCGACGCGTTGCCAGCAGCTGACCTATGCGTCAAATAGAAGTTGATGTATGGGTGCGAGAGAAGACATCTCGGCTCTTCGAACCCCTAGGCTGTCGGCCCCAGAGCCGAATATGTAACGCCTCTACTTCTAAGCTGTACATGAACCTTGCCTTAAACCACCGTCGTCTTGTCCGCTCATCTATCAGCTCTGCGCAGAAGCAGTCGCGAGCTAAGAAACATAGGCTACTGAACAGCCAGTGATCTTGGCAGCGGCGAGTATCGGAGCAGTGGCGCCTTCGGAACCGTGTTGTCATCACGCCTCGTAACTCCGGTTACCTTAGCCACTGGACTAGCGTGGCGGTGCAGGACTGAAATAGAAGAGATCAACCAAATCAATACCTTTGTATAAATGTACACGTTAAGTCACTCAATTTATATTCGCAGTGGCAACGCACGGGTGACGTATGCTGATGTACCGGGTACAATACTCTTTGCTTCGACCATTCGTCACGATTTATACCATGGACGCCTGCGATTTTCCTTTATGGTTTTCTCCATTTTCACCCTGTCTTTCTTTTTCTAGATCTTCCTGTTTCTTTTTTCATAAAACTGGTTTCTTTTGTATCTCGATGCTGTTCAGTCAAACTAACGCTAATCTCGTGACGGGTTCCAGAGAACTAGTTGAACGACGATTGAAGGGGGAGACGACACAGAGTTGGTTCAAGAAGGGGAGATGACAATTCTGGTTCCGCAACGCTAGTACGGCGTTGTCGTGTCTTCCCTTCTCTCCTAGTCCAAGTGTTTGGCTGGAGCCCCTCACTATGTGCAACCAATGAGCACAGGCAAGTACAGTTTTGTCTTTCACGAAGCATCACCCTAAAGGCTTTCGCAAAACAGCCTTTTTTAGGGGCGAAGCTCCTTAGAGCGGCAACTGTTCGTCCCTCATAGCCGTTGTAGTATGTAACAACATAACATTTTGACCTCCAAGGTGGTGCTGGTGAGAGATTTCTTCTGTGCGTTGTTGAACAATAAAATAGTGTTCAATGTACATGCCAAAGGCTAGTAATGTGGAATGAGAGACAGGATCATTCGGCTTTTAGTTAAATAGCACGCTGCGATTCCCATTAGCAGCCATTGGCATGTACATTTAGCACTATCTGACAAGAAAGGGTTGCTACGTTATACTCACTGGGTGTAACTAAGGTCCCTAGATGAAACAAGGTAGCGTCACTCATTGTTCTCGAACGATCCTCCTCACTCTCTCGATTACTCCTCTTTTTTTCTGCCATCCGCGTCTGTAATTGGTGCATTACTTGCACGTGATCTTGTAAATGGCTGGTGGTGTTATTTATTATTATGCAAAAGGTTCAAAACGAGTACGCATGCACATGTGGCTCCAGCCGGATTCTCACCGTGACCAAAGATAAAATCGTAGCCAGAACATAAACTGAAGCGGAAGAGCGTTTCGGTGTGCGCTAAGTCGACCAAGATTGTTTCGCCATGCTCGTTCAATGCAACATCTGCGTTTTCAACAATGCTGCGTTGCCGTGAACAACAGAAAATGGTTTCGCTCTCTTCAACTTACCTCGTGCTTTTCGAGATGAAGCGCACCATGAAGTGCACTATGAACCATTTCACGCGAATGCTTTCGTGCAACTCCGTCAACGTATGTCGACGCGGATCTGCGAAGCGAGTTCACTTGTCGGTTTTTATTGAAACGCCTGGCGCGCGTCTAATGCGTGTCTAGTGCATGCCAGTTGGTACAAACACATGTGGGTATGCACGTATACAGAGCAGCTGTAGGTTGTAATCAACGCACCTTAAGAAACATTTCACTCTTGACCAGTTCCCGCTTGAGCCGAAAACGCGCTGCTTCGAGACACCTCACCAGTAGAACTCTCAGTTTTCAGGAAGTTCCCAGCACCGCATCAGAATCACTTGGCATCACGATTGTCCAAATTGGCACATTTAAAAAAAAACGCCATCGCAGTGCTGCTGGACGAGTGTTCGTACCAGTCTGGTCGTAGTTTTTTTCTTGCGTGTGCACAAGCCGGTTGTAATCAATCGTCACAACGTCACGCCCTGTGGCCACTGACAGGATCCAGCAAGAAGCACGTTCACTGTGTCACAGCACGAACAAAACACAATCGGAGAAGTGGACTAGTTAGAACTGGACGAAATACCGCGGCCGTGGAACTAAAATGTACTACGCGAGACGCCATGGCTAGTGGTGTAAAGTATAGAACTGCACAACGTTGCCGGTTGAGTAACGCACATCCCGCTTGCTCTTGTGTTGTGCCGTTTATGTTCATAAAGGTAACTGTTTAGTCTACGTCTTATTTCGTTCCATTTTGTTTCATTTACATCTATTCACCTTAGCAACAGAACCCAAACATTCGCTTTTGGATGAAAGTTTTAAACCTTCTAGGGGGCGCTTGAGGCAAATAGGCGAGGAGGAAAAGGGAGGGTGTCGCTACCTTGAAAACTTGTTTCATCTAGGGACCTTAGGTGTAACCTCCTTTGTTTTAGAAAGGTTACCGAGCGTTGAGCCGAAGTACCATGAATACAATCAACTAGTATATACCATGAATGAACTCGAGGTGGTTAAAGGCGGGAAGTAAGCCCGAAGCGCAAGCCGTAAGAAAGTGTGCGTGTGCCATCTCTCGTTTAGTCCTTGGAATGTCCGCTGTATGGCGGTGCTTCTATATGGGGAATATATGATGAAAAGATGCGAGATGGTTGTTTGGAGTGTTGAATAGACGAACAAACAGACACACAGAAAGATGCATGGATGGACGCATGGATGGCTGCAAGGACGGATGGACGCATGGACGGACGCAGGGGTGGATGCATGGACGAACGCAGGCACGGACGCACGAACAGATGCACGCACGGACGGATGGATGGACGCATGGACGGTCACATAGACACACGGAATTGACAGACGGAAGCAAGAACGAATGGACGGACGAATGCTTCTCCCCACTCTCCATCATTCACTCCGTGGATATGCTGCCAATTTTTTAAATTCGGATTCAATAACGACGGAATCGTGACACACAACTAACAAAATGAAAAAAAAATGGAGGAAATTCATCACTACGCACTTTATCGATGATAACGTAACCGCTGCTGTGCAAGATTCAGTAGATGTATAGTGTT
>WOVY01008308.1:0-14184 GCA_013436015.1 Rhipicephalus annulatus
AATATAAAATACGTAACGGGAGGGATCATTCGTACTTCCAAACTTATTTAAATATTGTGGTTGTTTTCCTAAGTAAGGGGGTTTATTATAACGAACAAAAACGGTGTTTTTTCGGGTATGCAAAACGTAGATTTCCAAAAAACCTTCATCTTCTGTACATGCAGCCGCAAGATCAACATAGTGCGCGTATTATCTTGCAGGTGTAGAGTGGCAACTACGTTTCTTCAAAGTATGAATGCTATAAGAATAGTGCGCACTTCCCTGATTCCCAAAAAGTACCAAGGCTTTTCTTTTTTGTCCACAAAAGAATCGCGTTTCTTCACATGGCATTTATAGGTAGCATTTCGCATGCCGTCAGGTTTCATCGTCATTAGCTCAGAGCCCTAAAAGATTGCATGTTAGCTATTAGGGCATAAAAGAATTTTCTTGCATAATTGCCAGTAATCTGAAATATTACCACAGGGAAAGTAGATACTGGGTGTCTGAAGCAAACCAAGCTTATAGGTACGCCTTAGAAGTCCGGACGCACAAAGCCAGACTTCGGGTACACCTAAAAAATATGGGTACTTCCAGGGTGACATTATTAAAAAGATGCACACGCAGGAAAAGTGCATCACTGAAGGCGTCAGTGTTTTTTTCATACGTATTAATTTTGTGGCAAAATTTGCAAGCATGGCCTGGGATATTAAGTCACAAAAAAGCCACCGCATATTCAAGGAGTGATTGATAAAGAGCATCCTAAAGCTCCGGTCTGTACGGATTGACGGAAACAAGGATCAACTGATGGACAGACAGACGGAAGCATGAATGGACTGAAGGACGGAAGCGCGCACGTATCAAAGGACGGAAGCACGGACGGACGGACAAAAGCACGGACGGACGGTCGCACAGACAGATGGACGGATGCATGGACAGACGGAATCACAGACGCGTGGGTGGATGGATGGACGCAGAGACGGAGAGACTGACGTACGGACAGAAGCACGAAGTGGCAGACAGAAGCACAGATGGACGAATGAACAGACAGACGAAAGGTAGCATGAACGGGCAGACAGACGAATGGATGCATGCAGGCACTCACAGACGTACTCAAAGATGGATGGGCAGACAGAAGCACAAACAGACGGAGGGATGGAAGGACGGACGGATGAACGAACGGTTGAACGAATGAATGGAAACATGGATGGGCGGATGAATGGACGGTTCGCCCCACTCATGATCATTCACTCCTGAGATATGCTGTGAAAACCACTAAGGCCATCAAGTTATAATATTATACCTAGGTCGTCTACACACAACGCCACCTTTTGAGCAACTAATAATCTAGAGGTGATACGTACTACTCCTACGTCTACACAGGAGAGAACGACCCACGCACTAAGGAGCGTTGCCGAGATAAAGTTGATGCACCTCGCAGAGAGTTGGGGAAAACAGAGAAGACTGTAGTCCATGGGTCCTGGCTTCACTAGGCACAAGTGAATTCTCGCGCTGATGCCAAATTTTTATCACGAGGACATATGAAATCATGAGTATCAACTTGGTTTTTTTTTGTAGTCACTTTGCTTCGACTGCATCCAAAGGTTTTTCAAGCGAAACAGAGATGCCAGCTGGATACATGACACGCATGATGGACGCGTGACATACATGCCCACCAACACAAAGAATGTCGCACTTTCTGTTAATGTGCTATCAATTCTAAGAAGTTTCTCACGAAAAACTGCTTCTTCAAATTTGTAGGACCAGTTTACAAGCAGTCGTTTAATGAATAGCCAAGGTTGTTACTAACCCATCGAAATGCAGCGTTTTGCTAACCACATCTAATCCCCTTCCAGTAACAAAATCAGACACTGAGGAACCATTCTTCGCCCTCTACCATTTAAAGCGTGGAGCACTTGAGAGGACCTGCTTGTCATCTATCTATGTATATTGAGTGGTGTGATGGTGCTCATCGAATAGCGCTTAGTACAGGCAGAGTCCTTCAATGCTTTTCTGGTCACGAAACTCCGCCGTCACTCAATGGGAGAGCTTCATACGCTGCCCAAAACTGCCGCGATGCGGCGCCACTGCGCCACAGAGGGCATCGTTCGGGCTGCTCGCGTACTGAAACAGACTGAAACGCGTACGCACAGCGAGACAAACTGGTGGAGAAGCGTGCGTGCGTGTCCAAGTTAGCCAAAATGTTGTGAGACGACGATGCCTAACACGTGTTGCGTGCCGGGGTGCCGTTCCGGCTACAGAGGAACGACCGAGAAGGTGTCGTTGTTTTCTTTTCCACCTGACAAGGACCAGCGCGAGAAATGGAAACGGGCCATACCGCGGCAGGAAAGTGGCGACTTCAACTTTGAGTCCCAAATATACACGTGTGTGTGCGAAGCATTTCGACGCCTCGGACATTGTCACTACTTATGATTTCAATATTAACGGCGACGCCGTGTCCCTGGAGCGCGACAAGCCAACGCTGAAGGCTGACGCTGTCCCAAGTATTTTTGGTGGCCTTCCTTCGTATCTCACGAAGCGTAAACCTCGACCCCGCTCATCGACAAATCGATCACCCGCGCAAACGAGCACGTGAGTCGTCGTGCGCGACGGAGGAGCAACGAGCATCGCCGACGACCTGTTCAGACCGCACCGATGCTGCATCAGTGAATGAAGGTATGTAAGCGCTAGGCCAGATTACATCCGTGTCGTCGTGTATGAGGGTATCGTCTGAGCCTGTATATTTGAAACTGCATGACTTGTTTTTCTTCACTCCTTTTCTTCTTCCTTTTTTTCTTTTTTTAGCAGATGTGGCACTGACCAGTGAAACGGTCGAAACCTACCACACGGACACAGCTTGTCAGACAGACCGCTTGGTTGACTGCGCCAGCTGTGCAGCAGTGCAAAAGTTGAGGTGCCAACTTCGAGCTGCGAAGCAGCAGCTTCGGCAATGCCAAACAAAACTCGCCGAGTTCCGAAAGAAGACTGCCAAGTACGAACGACAACAGCAGAGCCTTCAAAGACTTTCCCGATCGCGAGAAACTGACACTGACAACAATATTAGCATCGATGATTGGAATATCTTAACCCCTCGTATATAGTCGGCCATTAGAAGAATCAAAATAACTTCTTGTGTGTTTTTGTCGAAATCACGAGCGGCTTAAGTTACTGGTTTACTGTCTCTTCTATATGAGACTGCTTATAAAGCAATGGCCTAATTACAATACACTGTCAACTGTGTTCGACCTTACTTTCCACGTTCGTCATGATCATAAACTAAACGTCGCACCGGTTGACTGATGGGGTTTTACGTCCCAAAACCAGCTGTGATTATGACAGACGCCCCGTGGTGGAGGGCTCCGGAACGAATTTGACCACTTTAACGTGTACCAAACTCCAAGTACACGAACCTCAACATTTCGCCTCAACCAAAATGCAGCCGCCGCGGCCGGGATTAGATCTCGCAACCTTCGGATCTGTAGCCGGGTGCCATAACCGCTAGAACACCGTGGCGGGGCAACACGCCGCACGGAAGACTGCTATGAGGTTAGTATTGCTGGCATTTAAGGACTCTGATATTACATATATTGTACCTAAGGCTCGTAGAGGGAATTAATCGTTCGGTCCAGAAATTTGAAGCGCATAGAACAGGTGTTTTTTTTTTCTTGTCATGAAAAGAAGGCATTCTACGGAAGCATTTCTTGCAAGTAATGGTTTAATTGTTTGGGTTTTCTGTTGCGAATAAAATGACACCAGGAGTCTGATAATGTTCACAGTTTAATAGAAATTGAGCGGCCGTGCCGTGCGAACCATCTGGCCTTATGCGCAACTTTGCGCAGTCGAGAGATTTCGCTCACTTCCGGGCGAATGGACGTGTAACAACTCGTATGTTCGCCTCTGTTTACATGTGGCACAGCAAGTGCGTTATTGCGAATGTACAGTGTCTGATTTCAGGCAAATTTTGAAAAGCTGGACCAGTTGCAGTATTGCGACGAACGAGCGGCGCTCCCCCGACCCTGACGGCTGCATTTCGACGAGGCGAAACGCAAGAGCAGAAAAAAAGGCGTGCACTTTGATTTACATGCATATAAAAACAACCCCAGCTGTTAAACATTAATCAAGAATCCCTCACTACGACGTGTATCAAAATCATATCATCGTTATGGTGCGGCAAACCCCGAATTTTCGTCATTTTCGACTGCGACTGCCGCGAGCTGCTTGTCCAGAGCTGTTAGTTTCTTTTCTCCCGGGTGCTCATTTCAAGGCAGACGGCGCGTTCACGCAGTCACCGACGCACGCTGAATGTTCCAAGTAAATGAGGGAAAGTGAAACGACTTTTGCAGAAGTTTAGAAAGCTTGGAAATCAAAGCAGACCAACACACTACCGCAGCGGTAGCGGACGGCAGCATGCCCTCACGAGCACAACTGCGCCCCTAGCGGCCAGTGCTGGCTCCATATGAAGCTGAGGCGGCACTTTCGTGACCAGAAAAGCATTGAAGGACTCTGGTACAGGTCATAACAAAGCAATACATGATCGAAGCCAGGTTTAAAAGAACAAACTAAAAATATGTCGCAAACAAGGAGGTTTAAAGAAATCGTTGCAGTGAAAAGTATTAGCCACAAGCGAAGGTAAACCCAACGTAATATGGTGGCTGTGTTAGCCATCTTACTAGGGGCATGATGAGCTGTTGGCGTTTTGCAATTGTGAAGCAGCGCTTTTCTCGAACGCCCACCGATTTCAATGTGAACACCTTTTAGATGCGGAGCATCTAATACTCGAGGCTTGTAGTGCGGCGCCGTCCGCAAGCTTCCTCCTCCTTCTCCCACCATCTGCGCATCCCTTCCTCCTCTACACACCGCGCGCGCTTCACTCCTCCACCATCTGTGCACCCTTCCTCCTCTACACACCGCGTGCGCTTCTCCTCTTCACGAACATTCGCTAGCTGTATAATGTAGCGCGCATGCGCCGTCACGCTTCGAGAACATCGGCAGCTGACGGCGCGCGCATGCGCTGTCGCGCTTCGAGAACATCGGCAGCTGACGCGCGCGCATGCACCGTCACCCCACCATCTGTGCCGCACGCGCTTCTCCCCTTCGAGAACATTCTACAATTCTCCTGATTCTCAGTGGACGCGCATGCGCCGTCGCGCTTCGAGAACATTCAACAGCTGACAGTGCATGCGCCATCGCGCTGTATATATACTCAAGGTCGGCGCTCGCTCGCTCAGTTGCCGCTCGTCGGTTGGTTTGTACGGCGCGTCGACGTCCAAGGTCGCGGTGAAATGAATTCCAACGAATCCACAAACACAATGATCGACGTCCCTTCGACCAGCGCCGCCCTTTCGCATACGTGTGTACGTGTTCACTCATTTAACACCCCCCTCCTACAACCACGTTAACCAATTTAGCCATCGACCCAAGTAAGTCGCACTTTAACACCCCATTAACCAATTATATGCTCCGCATCCTCCTCAGTGTTCCCCCGAGGGAAGCTGCGGGCAATTTTTTTTGGTTATTTGATGCTCAAAGTGCGTCCTTCTGTTAATATAGTTTTTAATAAGGTCTCGACTTCAAGGCAAACGTTTTGGAGATTCAAGTCGCCAATACTCGTCACTGTGGGTTATTTTATCAGAAACAACTCTCTATTCGTAATTAAGGTAACGTTTAGACTAACAGGTGAAAGCCACTCTATGTCCAAGATGAAAGCCACCATAGCATGTTTTTGAGATCTTTGGAGGGCAAAAGCTGGCTTCACTATCGCTGGCAAAGCATCGCGGGAGCTCTCACTGCAGCAATTTCTAAACCTTCTAGGCAATCAACAAGCTGCTGACGCCAAGCGGCTGGCATGCGAGGGTACTATCGTCTTGCCGCGCGAGTGAATTTCGCTATGATGTGCTTTAGTGGCTCTGCGCTACATATCTCATTGGGGGCAGAAGCCTAGTAGAGTCCGCTACATACGAGGTGCATCTCTACTACCAAATAAGAACTTGACGAAGTACACAGAAAAGTTCCTCACACGAATTCGAGCAAGATTAAATTTTTCCCTAACAAGAGTTTACTTATGCAGGGGACGGGCTACATGCTAGCCTGAAACATTGGCGTCATTGATGCTTTGCTAAATAGCTCCACTGAAGGAACTCGTTAGCTGCCCGTGCTATGCGCTGCCACAGGTTGCACAATATTGGTAGTGCCATACATTTCTTCATCTGTCAGGGATGTACATATTAGGTAAACTCATTATAAGTAGGTCTCTCGCGTAAATCTAGACACCTACAAAACAAAAATTGGTCCCTCATGTGGGCCTTGCAGCAGTACATTGTGCACTTGGTTCAAGATTATCTGCACTGTCTTCCAAATTACCGCTTGCAACGATTGGAGATGTCTTCAGAGATTCGCTGCATATGTGCATTATCCTGTTTGCTCAAGAGGGTGGCACCAGATCAGATGGGTTGATCTAAGATTTCCATGATCGATTGATTGAGGAACCTTAGTCACACGGCTTGGTCTTTAAGGAGCCCATCTGCACCTGCCGTTATTAGGTACCTTAATGTGAACCTTTTGTCACAATTAGCTGCTATTGAGCCATCATTCACTGATCTGCTCTTGAGTGCGTCTTGCAGTGGCATTATGTGCTCTTAATTCAAGCTTGTCTGCACTATCCTTTAGGCAGGAGCCAAAGCTATTTCCGTTGCTATAAGAATAACGATGAATACTTAACTGTCTGCTAAACCAAATGATAGCAGAATTATTTTTATTTTGCCAATAGGATTTTGTTGTAATTATTCAATGATGTTGATAGCAATATTGGTCAGGATAGGAATTAAATAAAACTCTGTCTCAGTTGCTCGAAGGGCAATGACTAATTTACGCTGAGTGAACTTAATGAATAGCCATGTTGGCTTCCAGCGAAAAAAAGGCTAAATAGGCTTGAGGCCTTCGCAATAACAAACACGGAAGTAATTCTGCGTGGTTAGCTGCATGAAAAGTTTTGTAACCCGTCTCGCTAACTTGGTGCCAAAGTTTGACAACAGTTCGCTCATTTTATTCGATCCTGCAAAATTTACATGTTTTATTCAGAACTACAACCTGGCAAGCATAGACACAATAGGTGTATTGATTTTATTTTCTCCACATATCTCAATGGCATGGTCACAGTGGGCACAACACCAAATAACCATTATCGCTTTAAGATGTTATGTTATGTAAAAATATACCTTCTATGCTGAACTGTAGAATGTAATTTGCTGCTTAGAGATCAGTAGTAAGGCCTATACTAGAGTACGTGTAGTGTGGTCATCACATCATGCCAAAGATACAAATACGCTCGAGTACATTCAGAAGACAGCCATTAGCTGCATATTGTTATGTGAGTAACGAGTCAATATATTGCAAATGTATATACGAAATATATTTGCAAGAGTGGTTGAAGCGCTGGCAAGTCTGGCCCCGACCTTGAGCAGCAAGCGACCTTCATCCTCTTTGTCGAGGGCACAAGCCCGTTAACAATACACATTGCGACAGCCTACATGTAGCAGAACTCCCGTCGGCAAAGGCGCCATCTCGGTGCATCTAGACGCAATGTCAATGGGCGGGTGGTACTGCTTCAGGCTTGTGGCGTGTTTGATGTCGCTGGCCTGTGGGGTGAATGAAGGCGACGAGGCAGCAGGAGCGATTCCATAACTGACAGGAGTCACCGCACGGAGCACTCTGTATTACCCTGTGCACCGAGAGAGCAGTTTGTCACAAAGACCAACGTTCCTGGTCGGAGACCACAGCAGGACCAACGAACCGCGCGAAAAGGGCATATAGCGGTCTCGTTGATCACACCGACGCCGATGGTTTCTTGGAGGTCAGCAGGCGAGCACGAGTGACTTCGCGTGCTTTGGCGGCTCGGCTGATGGCGTCAGGGCGTATTCTGTGGCCAGATCTACTGGCAACAGAATGACTGTACAGAGAGACAATGTCGGTTCACGGTCGAACAATAGGTAAAATGGAGAGTAACCAGCTGTGTCATGGCGTGAAGAATTGTACCCAAATGCCACGTATAGACGAGAGCATGCCTATTTCGCACCCAGGCGCCTTTGGCAGCATATACTCGCTCCCAGAGACGCCATAACTTGTTCGTAACTGTTAAAGTGTGCCTCGCTAGCATGACAAACAGTGGTGTAGCAGCGGCTCTGAGAGTTTAAAAGAAGAAAACGCGCCTGTTTCACGCTGCGCCCGCTTATGAAAGGTTATCTGGGTACCATTGCACTGTCATCTGATCGGACAACCAGCGCAAGAGGAACAGATTGCTGAGAAATGCTTGTAAATTTCACAGCGCATCACGGAAATCGTGCCGTTGCGCTGTTTTGCGATTGCACAGATTTCCGCCTACATCGAAAAAACGCTGAGCTCCGCTGCATTAGGATATAATCGCAATCGACAGGAAAAACTACGAGCCCAGTAAAGTATACGAGTAAGTATGCTCATTGTGCTTATTCAAGTGCGACTCCAGCTGTCCTACTTTACAGCAGTGATTTGCGTGCAGTATGCCTGTAGTATGTGGCACAAAACTATTGCCGTACTCTCTCGCAGGCCGCATACCAGTCATGAAATATACGTACTGCAACTCACGCGTGGATGCACGCACCGCGCATGTTTAGTACAACTGTAACAGCCTACTATCTCGATGCAAAGAGATGTGAACGGCACGAAAGTCGTGGCTTTCGACTCTATCGAATGACGACATGCCTTGACTGTTTCGAGGCGAATCTACATGTGCTTTTGGTCGGCATCACCGTAGCATTTTAAAATCTTGTTCTGGATACCACTTTTACACTGCGTGTGTGTTCCGAGTGCCGGCAGCAGTGGCAATTGATACAAATGTGTTGCATGAGCGTACGTCGGAGCCAGATTCAAGCGCTACGTTGACGCTGGCTTACAGAACAATTTTTGCTTTGTTACATCCAAGGCACGCCACAGTTAACGCTTTCCACTTTTCACGTTTTTTTTCAGTCAGATAATGTGTACCTGATGTAGCTGCTTCCACAGTCTGCAATGAACAGGCTGCAGACATTCCGGAATGTCGAGGAATGTCTCCTCGACGTTTCACACGAAATGGCCACAGAATTCAAGCAAAGCAACAGCGCGAATCATGCTTACAGCCGGACTCGGATTGTGAAGTTTCGCGTTTGATTTGCAGAGCGTCTGCTCGCGTGGCAGTTGAGGGTGTTGCTTCGCCACGCTTACAACAGATGGTGCCACGCACTTTGGAAAATGGCAGCAAGCGCTGAACTCGTTTTGTTCTAGTGTATAGAAGAGTGAGGTCCTAGTCAGAGTGGTCTGAAAAAGCGTACTTTGAAAGCATGTCGGTTAGCGTTCGGTTCAGACACTCTGCAAGGCCACTTTTTTTGCAGATAGTACTATGTAGTGAGCTTGTGGCAGGTTTTACATGAGCGTAGAATATTAACTATTTCTCCCGATAGAATTGTGTGGCCCCACTTTATGAGCAGCTGGTGTGGAGCACCATGTGGCGAGATCACGTTGCGTAGAAGAAAATTGGCGGCATTTGTAGGCGCAACATGTTGGGATGGCACGTGTAACGGAGTACCGTGTGGCGTAGTCAGTGGCCACAGCTATCCACTTCATGCTAGCAGAAGACAGAAAAAAAGCGTCGAGTAAATTCAAGCCTACGCGAAAGAAATGTTCAAAGAAAATGCCGAGTGGTTGACGGCGCCCAGCCGGAAACATCGATAAGGTTTTGTGGCACTGACATTCCTCACACGCCAAGACGTATCTTCTGACGCAGCATGCGATACCCGGCCAATAGAAGTGACTGCGAATCCGGTCGTGCGGGCGGGACACGCCAAGGTGACCAGCAGTACGAACGTCGTGAAGCTCGCGGAGTACATCCGAGTGGAGGGGGTTCGGGTATAGCAAACAGCAGAGATGGTCGTATGGATGGAAGTTATGCCGGTATAATGTACCATTTTTGGAGTACGAACTAGCGTTGGGATCGGTTCGATGGAGAGGCGTCTATGCGCTAGAATATAGCCCATAAGGCGGCATCACGGCGTTGCTTGTCGGCCAGGTGGGTCACTAGAGATATGGAGCACACGCAGGCGTCGTTGTCGGGTACAGCGGCCGATCCGTCAACTGGATAGTGAGAAAAAGAATTGGCGCCCTGATGCAGGTGTCTAGACATGTATGTCACAGCAAAGGTGTATTCTTGCAGTCGCAGAGCCAAGTGGCCAAGTCGACTTCTGGCATATCTATAGGATGAAAGCCAGCAGAGGCCGTGGTAGTCGGTGATGGTGGAGAAGTGAGTGCCATATATATATCGACGGAACTTTGAGACCACCCAGACAAGAGCGAGGCCTTCTCACTCCGTGATCGAATAGTTGTGCTTTGCAGGTGCAAGGAGGCGGCTAGCATAGGCGAAAACGCGGTCGTGTCCCTGTCGCGTTGGGCGAGAACGGTTTTGATGCCGCGAGCACTGATATCCGTTCGCACATCAGTTTTAGCGGATGGCTCAAAGTGAGCCAGAATAAGGGGCATCGTCAAAAGTGTGATGAGGTGAGAGAAGACGGCAGCTTGACTGCACCCCCCCGAAAATGCGACGTCTTTATTTTTCAGAATATGGTAAGTGATTGGACGATTGCCGTAAAGTCTTTCACGAACCGCCTGAAGTAGAAACAGAATCCCACAAAGCTCCGGACAACTTTGGCCGACCAGGGTACTGGGAAACTCCTGATGGCACAAACTTTCTGAGGGTACGGCTGCACACCAGAAACATCGACGAGGTGGCCCAACACTGTGATCTGTGGGAGGGGCCAAAGTGGCACTTCAAGGAGTTCAAATGGAGACTAGCATTGCGGAAGACGTCCAAAATGGCTGACAGACGCTCAAGGTGGGTCTCGTACGATGATAAAATTAAGAGGACGTCGTCTAAGTAACATAGGCAGGTTGACCACTTGAATCCATGTAGCAGAGAGTCAATCATACCTTTGAACGTGGCTGGGAGGTTGCATAGACCGAAGGGCGTAACTTTGAATTGGTACACGCCATCGGGAGTGACGAAGGCATTCTTGGTCGTTCTCGTCCACGGAAAAGTTCAAATAACCAAAGCGAAGGTTCATGAATGAAAAGTAGCGTGCGCTATGGCGAAAATCGAAAGCGTCATCAACACGAAGCAAAGGGTACACATTCTTTTCCGTAATTCGATTTAGATTCTGGTATTTACCACGCCATGTGTTGTCCTTGTGTTAATGATCATAGTATTTTTGGGGACCTTCGACGCAAAAGTTGTAGTCTGTCTGCCCATTCACTTGTCTATTCATCCCCCCTAAAGGTACCATAAATGGCACCAAAGTGACCAAAGCACACTTCAAACGGCTGAACCCATCCGCAGGGCCCACCAATAATGCTCAAGGTTCAGCGTTCATACTTGTGCAATTGTCAATAAAAAGCAATTATTGCGCTCATCTGTAGCACCAAAGCAATACGTTAGCATTATGTATGTGTATTGTTTACTAGAAAGTGCATACATAAGTAATCTTAAGGATCGTAGCCTTTATGATGCTGCGCTGGCCTAGCAACACTTGCACAAAGCAGCAAGTGTTCCCAACACTTTGCTAAGACAACACGGTGGTGGCACCTAACCGTCACTTTGCGTTCTAAACGTTATCAGCTTAGAGACGAGCGCGCATGGCCCGTGCCCCATTTTCCAGGATAACTGCCAAATAGCGCTCATGTCTCACGTGTGGCATGATACATGAGCGCTATCTGCATGCTCGACTGCACGCTCAAGGCACTCTAACGCAGCGTCCCTACAATACCATTCCCCAATTTTCTTGAGCAGAACATGAAATAACCGTTTTGTACACTGTTTCCAGACGGAAGACTGTTGTCTTTCGACAAAATTTGTGGTCTAACATGAATATACGGGGCAAATTTCCAACCAGGACGACGGGTGACACCCATTGCTTTGATAAGGGTTGAATAATGCCTGTAGTTGCCATCTTGTTTACTTTGGCTTGAATAATCCGACACTCCGATGCAGAGACGCGAGACAGTCGACGGCGAATGGGGAGCAGCAATACCTGTGTTGATGAGGTGCTCGACAAGAGAAGTTTGGCCGAGTGATCAATCGGCAAGGCCGAAAATGACGTGGTAGAAAGTTATAAGGCGTATGAGGGCGGCTGGTTGCGCTGGGGGAAGGTCAGGAGCGATCCTGTGGCGTATTGACAAGTCAAGGCGTACAAAGGACATTGGTGCGTACGTCGGCAGCAAAAGTGATGACGTGGTCGTCGGCTGAGGACCGCACGGGGCGATTAAGATGCCTCCAGGGATGACATGCATCGTGAAGCCAAAGTTTATGGCGATTAGACGTACCCGGTTGGCAGCTACAGTTACGAGCACTGAGGGACGGTGACATCATGTGCAAGTAGGACTTCAGGCATCGGCGTGACGATGTAATCCCCACCCAACACGGGTGAGGTCGTGGTGAATTTGGCGAATGTGAGTGCGTTAGGTGGTAAGTGGAGGAAATGTTTGGCACAAAGGCTCTGGTGAAGTTCAGGTTGAATATCCAGCTGAACAGGAAGTTTTAAGCAAAAAGTACCAGCGAAACATTCTACCGGAGCAGAATGGGTCAACAGGAAGTCCATCTCAAAGAAGAGGTCATAAAGACAGTTATAAAGCACCTGATTAGGACAGGAAGGTAGCGGTCGGTGATGCTTATGTGAGCTGTACACGTTGTGTTGACAGGCACAGTTCTACCATCGGAGACACGTACAGCTACTGTAGCAGGAGGCGTTAGTACTTTTCTTAAGCCGCGACAAAGATGAACACTGATTATGGACACGTGAGTGCCAGTATCGACTAGTGCCGTCAAAGAAATACCCTCCATGTGCACGTCGATAAGATTCTTGTTCGCAGGAAGCGTCAATGGAGGATTCGGTGCAGACGGAGATGATGCAGCACTACCTCAGGAGCTGCAGGTCTAGTTTCTGTCGGGTATGATAAAAGTTGGGCGGCGAGGGATGGCGTTGGGGCTGCGGCGATGGGAATCAATGGCGTTGAGGAGACGGAGAACGAGCAAGGAGGCGGCTGTCAAGTGTGTAGAAAGCAGAATCCGTATGGCTGGGCGCATACCGGTAAAAAGCTTCTTCTTATGGGCGATGATGTTCCAAAAGAGAGGTTCTTTTGTGGCGATGTCCAGGAGGCACGGCAGTAGTGGCAGACATGTCTATCGCGGCGGGACTGGAAGCAGATTAATTTGTCCTGGGGAGTTCGCCATTCCGTCAGGTTGCGATATCGTGGAGAAGTGAATGGGGTCACATCAAATCCATTGATGGGCGCTGGTCTTAATGAGGTGCGAGAGACGGGGCAGGAAACAGAGAACCTGAGGTTGGGGCATTCTTGTCGAATTACCGCATTGGTTATTGGTATTGTGGCATGTTTGAAAGAAGAGGGCTGAAGCGGCGCTGAACTTGCTGCTTCAAGTTTCCGTCGAACGATGCGCGCAACACTCTGCTCAAAGGGAGGTGTGGTGGCGCAATAGGAGGCAGGTAAACGTAGCCACCGTGCTTGCAAACGAGAAAAAGCAGGGCGCTTCCGACGGCTTTATGCGGTTTGAGAACGGCGGTATTCCTGAGTGATGCGGTGGATAGTCTAGATGTTGTGTAGACTAGCAAATTCAAAGCTTCGTTCGCGATTCCCTTCAAAACGTGACTAACCTTGTCAGCTTCAGACAGGGTCTCGTCTACTTTCCTGCAAAGAGCGAGAACTTCTTGTATGTAGGACACATACGATGCAGTTGTCGACTGGACACGGGTAGCCAGCTCCTGTCATGCAGCTGCGTAGTGACCGTTTGCGTCCCCAACGATGGCAGTATCTTTTTCTTGAACGAGTCCAAGCTGGTGATTTCGGACTCAATTGTTTCATACCAGACACGCGGCGTTCCGTTTAAGTAGAAGAGAACATTAGCGAGCATCATGGCAGGGTTCCAGCGGTGAGTTTGACTGCCTCGTTCATACCAGTGAAGCCTGTAGTCGACATCGAAGCCAGTTTGCGCAGAGAATGTCCAGGGATCACGGCTGTAAGAACCGCCACAAAGGTTGTCGGAGAATCCGCACATGTAAAGGACGTGGGTTGTCACTGGAAACCATGGCGGGAAATTGGAGGGTGCAGCCATTGTGGAGCTGAGTGGTGAGGACGGGGAAC
>WOVY01008309.1:0-23655 GCA_013436015.1 Rhipicephalus annulatus
GTCTATTATACTACTACCTTGGTTCGTTGAGTTCGTTCATACTGCAAGACAATCACGATTTTTGCTTTCATCTATTGTTCTCTGTGATGTGCGTCATCTAATTTTGTTTATTTTAACTGCTCATTTCACTCCTCCACTATAATGATTACGCGACGCCCAATGTGTGTCATGTGAAGTAAACAATGTAGTTAACACGCGCCAAACATCTGACTTACATCGCTAATAAATACGAATGTGTGACCAAATATTGTGAAGGCTTCAGTGCAACGTCGGATTGAAACTCACTGCTAAATACCGAGGCTAGACGCTTCAACTTTCGTTGGTTATTCATTTGTACAGGGGTGCTTGGGCGGAGATTTTTTTTATTGTATCATGAGTTATCTATGACCTGTTTATAAATGTATATTTTTATCGTGGTCAGCCTTCTATGAAATCTTAGCAGCTGAAAAAAATGTTTCCATATTCCAGGAGACGGGGCCTTCACCAATCACTTGTTAACGCACTTTGTTGTTGCTCTCAACTGCGGTATTAAGAACTTGTTTATTATAAAGAACTTAAGTTCATCGTATTTTGAAAGTCCTTTCTCAGCACCGTAACCTCAGAGAAGAATTATAGAGCTCATTGCTGACAGCCACGGAAAGAGGCCTTTAAATTTACATTGTTTTGTTCTATCTTGTCATTGAAGCTATTTTATTTCGTCTCATATAAGCTTTCGACATTAGTAATATATAAAAGATCCCATTTCGAGGATTTACAGCATGTCTTGGACTGATTTTCAACTAAAATGATGGCAATCATGCGTATTCCTGGTGCGTTGAAGTTAGCTGTCCTTATGACAATGCTGCAATTGGGCACTCTAACTATATAAAAAATTATGAAGACATCTCAAAAGGCAAGTTTTCATGTTATTACTGCAGTGTTAACACGCAATACAACCCTGACAATGCAGGTGACTGACATCAGTTTGTGTAAGATTTCGGCGAAAGGTTTGTAGTAGTGTAAATCAGGAAACTTGTTCTGAAGGTCACATGTGAAGGATATCTTCTAACTGTGCAACAATGACAAGCTTGTTCAATAGATCTGTTTTAACACACAGTAGTACACCTACAGCAAGGGTTTGGAGTCTCAAATCAATGAAATTAATCATCGCGCCACTAATCCAGGACTTGACATAATTTTTCAAAGGCGGCCGGGGTCACTGATTGATCAGTTTTTACCACCTCGCACACAACGCTGCCCCGTGTACCCATTACGAATTTCCCGCACTGCTTATAGAATAGTCAAGTGTCTACTCTGCAAGGGAACTTCGTTACATCGCCCATAATTCCACGCTGAGGTATTGTAGTTCCCCGATGAGCTACACTTGTCGCCCAAGGACCCCGATTAATCACTTCGACTACACCAAGTAGACATAGCATAGAACCTTCTTGAACTACACCTGCCATGAAAGGCTTCACCGCGTTAACCTTTAATTCAGTATCGATTGTGGCTCGCTGAAGCCTTTACCAACTTATTAAGCTATCACGTTGGTATGACTGACCCAATGATGTGTGGTATTTGCAATTGTGCAAGAATGCTTGACCAGCCTTGTGGTATTGTACAAGCTTTGAAATACGTCCTCTTACTTTCTAGTGTGCCTTTATGAAACTGAATGGGCGTCCCCTTACTGCGAAAAATATGCTGGGTGCATAGTCTGCAAGTATAATAGTCCAGAAAGTCACACGAGTCCTTATACAAATATTGAAGGCAACACCACTATGCGACCACCTGTGAAACCCTGTGCTGTTTCGTGTGGTGCGCTCTGCACGTCTCAACATATATTAGTCTCTCTTTCTGCTTCATGTGTTATTCTTCTTTGGGTGCACAATTAAACCCCAGGTGGTCAGAACTTCCAGAGTCCTCCACTACGGTGTCTCTCAAAATGATATGGTGAGTTTGGGATGTTAAACCCCACATATTGTCATTCTCCTCTCACCACGTATGGGATAGGGTTCTGGACTTAGTCTTGCTCTCCTATAATTCCGGACGTAGCCTTACTCTCCTCCCTTTCTCTTCTATAATTATTCTCTGAATTTTCCTGAAATAGACATCGCCTGCGAACCTCTGCGTCAAGAGCTGCCCATAATTGTCATAGCTGCCTATTTTTGCTGACAAATTCTGCCGCGGTATCTATTACAAAAACACGTACTCTAATAGCCAGCTATTTGATGGAGATTGAGACATTCGTCAGTAATGGTTATTACAACTGTTCAGCTCTGGGTGAGAAAGTAAGTGTGTTACAAACATAGCAGTGCCTGCATAGCAACGTCACAGTGACACGCTTTATTCTTTTATTTTAAGAGCGAAGCTATATATTCACATTTTTCCTCACGCCGTGAAACGCGAACATGGAACATTATCACAACAAACCAACACGCGCTTGCTTCGTTCTTTACCTGAAGTTGTTCACTTTCACCGGCAATAATTGCACCGATATTTCCAGCATGAAGTATATAAGTCTGATCGACGAGTCTCTTACGGGGCAGAAATTACGCAACATTACATAATGAGTAGTTAAAGAATATAAAATATTCTATTGAAAAGCAGCATGAGTAATACACGTAACATCGCATGGTATCTAGACTGGGAGCGGTAAACTACGTAACATTCCGCGACATGACTAAAATCACGCAACATTGCGTAAAGGCTAAACACGTGCTATGTTTCGTCATTAAAAACCTGTAAGGGCAAGTCACGTTAACAAAATCGCAACATGTAGCAGGCAGTCACGCTACATGTCTAGCCAAGTCTTTTCGTCTTTGGGCTCTCCTAGTTTTGTAATATACCAGAATTACTACAGTGGCAATTTTTCATGACGAAAACAATTCACGGGTAAGGACATGAACAACGCCAAATGCTTGTAGGGTACGTCAGGCGAACTGTAGCGCTGTGAAATGGTGCTTCTGAGCGCAATGCCAAGATGTCCATTTGACGAAAGATTGTAAAACGGGGTATACTTGATGTCTCGAATTTCCCTCGTAATTTTGTATGTTATGTACCTATGACCAAAAAGTGCGAAACCACGTTTTATTTAAATAAAAAAATCTACCAATTGAGGAATAATTGATAAGGCATTTTTGGGTGACGATGGGCATTTCACGAAGAGTCCATTCTTCGCCGATTTGCGGTCATGCTAGCAAACAATGCAAGCTATATGTAAGGAGTATATTTGTGCACAACACCATTCAACCTAATGAAGAAATGGCTCATTTTATGTTTTGTGCTTCTGGGCATTATACGCATTTTAGGGTCCCCCCCCCCCCTAAAAACACTGTGTTTTTGAAACTTGCTCAATTTTAGGGCGTGATTTCTGTTTCTTTAAAGGCGTCTGTGCAGCACTTATAATACTTAGTATGAATCATTACACACTGCATTTACCTTTGTCTACTAACTTTTAAGGTATTGTTATTTGTAGCTCAAAACAAAAGAACCCAAGCAAAATTTAACAATCTACAAGAAAAACCATTCGCTCAATTATGTCTAAATTTTTTAGGTTGTTTCCAGTGGTTTGCGCAATCATATCCTGAAAAAAAATAGATATGTTGCACGATTTTGAAAGGAACAAACTTGCAACTAGATTTGAGTGCACGTTAAAGTACCCCGAGTCGTCGAAATTTCATGAGTGCTTCACTACGGCGTCTCTCATATGGTGGTTTTGGGACGTTAAACCTCACATATCAATCAACAAGCTTACAACTTTTCAAACACTATAATTGCAGAACGTGTTTCCTACCATATAAATCACATTTCGTGGACCAAGAAAACACATTAGCACGTTTTTTTTCCTCCGCTTACTTTCCGAAATAACAGTAACAAAATATTGTACGCTAGTGTGAGGTGTTTATAAATAAGAAAAAAAGATAACCATCCCTTAATGAAACACATCTCAGTAGTTCGCATCCTCGCTTGTGCTCGTTATCGTTCAGTCCAAAGGCAGCCCCTCCAGTTGTGCCCTCCTTTCGTTTCATTTGCTCAGTTAAAACTCATTTTAAATCTTGGATGCTAATGAGTGGACTTTCTGAATGCGTTTACTATCATATGTTCTGCTGTTCCCGAATTGCAAAAGATTGGTATAAAATGCAAGGTCTCTCAATAAAAATAAACAATCTCCTGGTGAGCATTTGTCAAGAAGTTTTCTCAGCCAGGAGTTTTCCTGGCTGAGAAGTGTAAACTTTCAAACTACATGCCATTACCAATGCCTAAAACGGGGCGACTACGTAAAAATCAATGACAGTAGTCTCATCAACGGACAGAGCATGCTTCGTGTGCCCCTCACCTGGCTTGCATGGCAAACATATACAGTGACAGGTTGCTTTTCACGGGTGCAAAGAGTTTCCACTGCTTCCTTCTTTTTTTTCATTTCAACAAACACTCAGTGTTGGAGGTAGGTTCATTGATAAAGTAATTTTTTCGGCTTACCTTCTAATCACGCAATCGCTTGAATTGCTGAGCGTAGAAAGTTGCGCACTCTCACAGAGTGCACGCTACTCTACTTACAGTCAGGTGTGAAGCGTGGGCACCCAATTTTCCAGACAGCCCGTATATATATGGTGTGAATTCAGGGAACTGGTCGGGCTGTGATGCCCAAAGAAGAATGTATCATGTAACCTACGCATCAACGCCCAAGCATAATATGCTACCGAGTGACAAGTGGCGGTGCTCGCTGGTCGGCACTGTGACCGTTTGCACACTCCTAATTTATAACAGTGTCAGAAAACCGTTTTCTACATAGTTTTTCGCGAAGCTTCTTTAATTTTTTATTAGCACGTTTACTGAAACAAAAGGCAAATACATAGACATAAAACGGTGGACGATGCGCGTCTACGAGCATTGCATTAATGTCACGAACTAAACTGCACAGAAACAAAACTGCGCTTCGACCAAGCTCGAAAACTGTTATTGCAATAATTTCGCGCAAAAAAAACGAGGATCAGTAGCGACACTAGAGTTGTTAGCTGTGCTTGTGCTTGCGTTACTTTACTTGTACCCATTTTATTTTTTTGCAGAGTCACTAAGACGTATTTCTAAATACATTTAGTTTAGGAGTTTATGTCCTTTCTTTTTGAAGAACACTTTACAATAGCAGACAGTACGTTATTATCCTCCTTTAAGAAAATCATTATATTAAAAGCGGGCTATAATATATTCTTGGTACAAGATGTGTCGTTTGCGTGGTAGTGACCACGTTTTTGAAAACAAGATATTTGAATATCCCCAACATTATTCCTATGAAAATAATGCAACGTTTCTTTTTTTTTCATAATATGATAGCGTATTCTTTTGAAAACAGTGTAAATAATTTTTCAGCGAAACTGAGAGTGAAATTTTTCTTGTTACAAAGTTTTAAATTGGCCAACGGTTTTTTATACTTTGATCTAAAAAATTGTTTACCTTAAAAATTACTATAGATAAACGCGGGAGCAGGAGATAAATATTCGAATAAAGACTATCTTTGGTACAATCATGAACTAGCCATAGCTTTGACAGAATAGAAACCGTGCCACAAGCACGAGCTAGTTTGAAGGCTATGGCATTTTTTGGAAAATTAAAAAAAAAACTTAAGTTGCCCAAAATTAGAAAAGATAAAGTGAGCTACTTATCTCATAATTTTGTTTGTGCTATGCTAAAATGCCACACATTGCAATTAGCATCACCGCGAGCTTGCAGAAAACGCATTCTTCGTAAAACGACCATGGTGACCCAGTTAAGCTTCTCAGTTTTTTTCTTGGTTCAATTTTTTTATTTGAAAGCAAAATGTAGTTTCACTCAATTCGGCCATACGGGCATATATACACAATTACGAGAAAAATCGGAGGCATCAATTATACCACGTTATTTTACCTTTCGTGGAATCGTTGAAGAGCGCCATGGCTACCCACGAGCTTTTTTTGTGAGCATCGGAGTAAATGAAAGTTCAGTTGCTCTCAAAGGCGCTTCTCGTTTATTCTCGTTTAGCTCATCTTAGGCGCACATTCCAACGTTGATGCTACACTCTCCGGAGTTCTGCATTAACGTCAATACGACTTCATTGTCGATGATGAACGCACCATAAGGACTTCAAAGTCCACACTGAACACGCCGACAGTCTCTTCAGTCGGTAGTTATATGTCCCGTTTTGAACCGCGGACCTAGCACTATAGTTTACTGAAGCAGAAGTGCTGTTCGAGACACGAAAAATTGCCAGCAAATCTGACAAAATACGACCACGTCGTGAGGAGTCTCCCGTCCTAATCGCCAGTGAAATAAAGGATCTTCAAATCGAACGACCAGGCAAAAAATCATATTCACCTCTATCTATCTATCTATCTATCTATCTATCTATCTATCTATCTATCTATCTATCTATCTATCTATCTATCTATCTATCTATCTATCTATCTATCTGTCTATCTATCTATCTATCAATCAATAGATAGATAGATAGATAGATAGATAGATAGATAGATACTGACATACTTTTCCAGTAATGGCATTAGTATTTTCATGGGTGCTTTTTTGTTTTAGGTATTGATATAACTGCTAAATCTGTGTCTGGCACGCCCACTGCGTATACTGCCATATGTGTGATTGCGCGAGAAGATTACTCATTATTCACACCTGTACGCACTCATGTATCGAGCAAGTTATTGTGAAACCTCCATACATGTTGACGCAAAGCAAGAGTGAAAAATGGCTATAAAAGAAACAAAAAAGTCGGCAGTGACAGCTGGCAAGTTGCGGCTGCTCCTGCAGTTTGACATTTTTCAGTGTTGACATGTGGATTCCTAAAAAAAAGTAGTACTCTTGTCTTTATACGCTTGTCAGTCGGTGACCGGCAGCCGTATGTTAGGGTCGAATAAAGACACAATTGTTATTGGAAAAAAACTATCGCGTTTACGTTCACCATGTGCGACTTGTAACCATGAAGCTAGAAGGGGGATGTTTGCTGAATGAAGAGCTATTTTTAAGCACATAAGCATGATCTGGCGTGGTGTCCTGGGTAAAGTATCAGGTTGGCGATTAGAAGGTGGCGAGTTCCAAACTCCGGGTGATATCTTTTTTTCTTTATTGCCTTTATACGCGCTCGATATCATTTATTTTACTAATGTAATTTTTTACAGTTAAGAGGCACCACAATTTTAGCACTGAGTACAGCCGTTATTTGTTGTGTATACAGCGTCTCTAAATAATATGTTGCTCCAGCGTCCCATCTGGAGGAGCACGAACAACTGTCACAATTATTCTTCGTATGTGAGCAGCGCACTGCTTTCGTAAAAGCGGCCATGGCATCGAAAGAAGTAACCTTCGTGTTCAAAATGACCACTGCAACTTCAGAGTAAACTTGCGGTGGAAGCACGAAAGGTTCGAAGTGCCCGAATCCCACGGATAACAAATCTATACAGACTTCGCCCATGCCATGTGAAGTGGCGCACGCATCGTAACACGTAGGGTGGTGTGCAACCTCGGGTGCGCCCCAACGCCCAACTATTGCGCCATATGAATGCTGATGAAAAAAGGCACTGAAGTAACAGAGCTCTCAGGGCTGGCTATGGTACATGAACTATACATATAGCTTCGTGAAAACAAGCTGAGCAACATGCGCTCTATTGTCCAGTGACTTGCGTCCCGCCCTAAGTAGGGAGATATTGCTGGTTCGACGCCCCGCTAAGGAACTTTCTAAACGCGTTTTTTTAACAGCGATTTCTTGTAGACATTTTAAAAAGTAATATATGAGACGGAAATACGTCCGCGGAGCCGTGGCGCAGCGCGGCATAGAACATTCTCGTGTTAAGAAACCTCCACACCTTTGCTTCTCAGCTGCGGCCAGCGATGCAGACAGTCCGCGCAGCCACCACGCTGATATTTCCCGCCACGTGATATGCGTGTAAGCAAAAGAACGCCCACGATTCCACTACTGAGGTTGCCACTGCAAGCTTTTCACGTTAATTGGGGCATTCTTGCATGGTATTTAATAGGCGATGGTTCGACCATAGTTTGTCTTCTCTAAACAAGTACTTTGCATCAACTAAGATCACGACGTTAGCTGCCTATAAGGCCAAGAAGCATCACTAGGAAAGTGAAGGTATGGTTCTACTGTTTATGTAGTGTAAAATTTCGGCGCACTACAGAGAAACAAAATGAATGATTCAAAAGCAATACCGGACAAAAGAGGACGCTTTTGGTGTTCCGTATTGTATTTGCCAATTTTGTTTTCTTATACCGTGCAAGAGGTTCACACAGCTTATTTGTTTGTTTTAAGGATTTGCATGACTAGCCTGAAAATTTCCGTTTTGTGAAGTATTGGGTCAACCTGTGGAAGCTGAAAATCACAGTAAATTTTGTCACACAACAACCGCACTCATTACCAAGACCATGTGGCGGATCAAAACCCCAACTTAGTACATTAGAAATCGTGAACATTAGGAACAGCACACATTAGGAACCTGAAGGTGTTCTTGCATTGTTCAATGAATACCGCCAGTCGACTGGACACGGCCGTAGCGTGTTCGAAGTCCTCGATCCCTGCACCGATGGCTAGTGCAGTTAAACAGAAGCTCCTGCCTGTTCCATTCATCTTGCCATTGCCAGCATCTAATGCAGCTACAATCTTGCAGCAACTTCAGCTCACCGTGGACTGCACCCAGGCATTTTTGTGCTTACTGCAACTAAAGCAGCTTCCAAAACATTATTTGAAAAGGCTACGCCACACCTAGATGCCTCGCCCAATTGCCTGAGGACATGTTTCTATAAGGTGACCTCCATTGAATGGAAGCTCTTCGACCAAAATTTAAGGTTCAAGAATAAATAACAGTGCACAGAAAAAAATGAGTCAGTCTGTACACAGCCCTCTTATCTACGCTGTCCTGTTCCTTTTTCTTTCCTGTGTTCTCGCACTGTGAAGTTTGTCTTCATCGTTAAGATTGTCAGAGCGGCAGCGGTCCTCAACAGCAGTGTAGTTTTCGAAGGAGACTTTCTTTCAACACTTATAGCTTTTCTAAAAGTCAGCCATTTTGTCTCCATTCAGGCTTGGGCTACCTTAAGAACGGGCCTAGGATTGCAGCGCATAATGAAAGTGGCAATGGCCTGCGAAGAGTAGTTCAGGATATATCGCTTGCTATCGCATGTGGAGTTGTTAGTGAAAGCTGTAGCATAACCATGTAGCTCGCTCTCGTTACAAAAGCATGATAAATGGCCTTCACGCCCTGTTGCGAACTGTGACATAACACAAAACACTACATTTTTTTTACAGTTTTACCATCAAGGTGCACGAATACAGACAGTTTATACCACGATGGGACAATATGAGTGCAAGTTTGATAAAGTTACTGCAGCATCTGCCCGAAAAGTGGAATTAAAAGAGTTTTCAATTACAATGCTACCAAGTAAGTGTGTATCAGCCAGCGCCTAGGAATATAAATACTAACAGTGTGACTTCAACACAGGTTACAACCCCTTGACCTAGTGGGAAAATATGTTAATCACCGGCACCTCTTCCAGCCTGCTGAATTAGATGCGATGGATGTTGAAAAGAGAAACGGTAATGTAGTGATAGAAACTACTCCAGACATTGATTAATACAATGTGAAAAACATTGTCTACTTCTTGATGTTTGTATTGCCACCGATGTATTTTCAGCACGTATGCATTGGTAAGCTAAATCGATGTTTTAAGTATTAAAAGAGGCAAGTTTTCTTATGGCTTTCAGGACTTGTGTGCGGTTTCCAGAGTTAAATCGTATAAATACATCATTTTTTGCTAGTATTCCCAGTTTATCGAATTATGCATTCTCTTTAAATATTTGTATTCAACTTGTTTTTTTATTGTCACTGATGTAACGGTTTAAGCTGTTAAGTAGGCATGTAAGAAAATTGGACACGCTACTAACCGGCTGTAATATGGGGGCCAAGATTGTGTTTGCGAAGTTTTTTAAAACAATTTGCAAACTAACAAAAACGAACAAAGGCCTCATCTAACAAAAACACAGAGGGCATCAACTGTAGTGTCCTTAAGTGTATACTCTTTCGATTTTCACTTACCTGGAAGCAATCTTAGCGGACAAAAATATCCCTTTCTTCGGTGTAATTGTAATCGACAACCTTCCAACTAATGCCCTGATGCTCTTGAATGGGCGCTGCTGCGGAAGACAACGTCATCCACACTTCTAGGGTATTTATATTTACCTAATGATACCCCTTAGAGTTAGCCAGTCTGTCTCGTACCCTAGATGGCGAGTGCTGAACACTTTTTGCCAGAGGGCATGTATCCAAGTCTTCAAGTCAGCCAGGATAAAGACTTCGCTATGAAGTGTATGAATCAGAGGAAATTGTTTTAGGGGCTCGTTTGTTTGTCAGATAAGACTGAGGACGCCAATGGCAATTACCCCCGTTTTCACAAACGCTCCTCGACTCAATTTTCGCCCTTCACTTGACAAAGTTGAGCACTTCGCCACTGCTCGGTGTGAAAATGGCGCTGCGCTGCTCAAAAATCACAGCAGATTATCCCTGATATGCAGTGACTTTCCCTGCCTAGAGATGGCACTCCCAATCGGATTTCTCAAGTGAAGGTGAAGATTTGAGTGAAGGGATGCTCTAGAATACGGGGGTTAAGTTAGGAAAAGCAGTATACGGAAAAAAACTGTTGCGCCAGTATAACCATTCAGCCAGAATATGAAGGAAATCGCGTTCCTACGGCAGGATTGTGAAGAAGTTAACTGGCCCTGAATAATTCAGCCTGTAGCCATTTTTGCCGCCTCCGAACACGATCTCTTCTTCTTTTTTGCCTTCGCTGGGTGGCTGCGTTTATTAAATTTTCAACATCGTGCCCCACGCCAGAAATACAAGCTAGTATACATATTACATACAGCTCGTACGGGATTCTTGAGTACAGTGCCGACTTGTGTTTTGGTAGAGCAACACCACACTAGTCCACCATGACCAGGATGTGCCTTGTTTACTCGAGGCAGTGACCAAAAGCATCGGTTTTTCTGGTCGTGTTGCACTGTAATGTCAGTCTACCATTTGACTTCAGTTCGAAGTTTGACGATACCCATGCGGAAGTAACGATACTTCAATACTCGCTTTTCCATCTCAACTAAAGACAATACTGTAGCCTCTGTTGGTAGCAAAGCTTCCCAAGAGAATCATTCATGGTTTTCTATGGTGTAGTAAGTGTTTCATATGGGCAGCGTTATGGACGAAATCGGACTGAATTCTCGACAAGTTAGCTCGCGGGGTGTAGTGGGGGGATATGAATAGCAATCAAGAGGTTTTTTTCTGTTTCATGAGGTTCATTCTGAAGTTTTCCCCGCTTATCCTTCATAACACACCTATAGACTTGATGTCTTTCGTCAAAGCGTCGGCTCCGCGATTTGTCAACAGAGGATATATGTGTCGAAGTTTGAACAAGTACGCTGCCTGCTCGGTTTGCCGTGCTCCAGTCGTGGTTTACCGTCATTAGAACTTGCCCTTCAAACAGGTTGTTACACATATTTGTGGTCGTTTTTTCATGATAGTGCTACGAAATGTCAGCCGTCAGACTGCCTTAGCGTTCCGCTTGAACTGTGGACGTTTATTTAAAGGGCATTGGCTGCAGTCGGTGATGCTCTTAGAGTCATGCTTGCAGAAAGGCTGTAGGATTTTTACTATAGATTTTTCTGCTTTATCTAGTCGCAAGACGCTGATCAGTAAATGAGCTCCACAGTACAAAACGACCTTTTTATTGATTGTTCTTGGTACCATAAAACCAAAGATTGTCTCCGTTGCAGCCAAGCCTGGCACGTCTGGAGACCGCAGTACTTCATCGCCGATTGCTTGCCACTTATAGTCTGAACCTATTAGCAAACCAATTTTGGCATTGGGTATGTCCTCAAGCAGGTAGTCGTTCACGAGAACTTTGCCATGTCTCCTTAATTCTTTAATGAATGCGTTGTTAGCTGGCGGCAGAGCTACGTCATGACAGATGGGAGGGACAACTATAGCTTCTATGCGAAATTCAACATTCTCGTCTCGGCTGCGGAGCTGCCAAAAGGTATGCAGTGGTAAGCGAACTTTCACGTTAAGCTCACCAACCACATCTTCCTAAATGAAGCTTCTTTGGCTTCCAGTATCAAGATACCTCAAGCTCATGCCTCTTCTCGTTGTTGACCAACTCGGTTCTGATTGTCGGAAAATAGGCGGCATCGTCCCGAGGTGGTTGGCTGGTCGACGGTAGGCCTTCGCAGGACGAAACAGTGTTTGAAGAGGTGCACATTGTGGCCCTTCTTGAGGTTCCTGCGGTTCTCGAAGCCGTCTTTAAATTAGGGTTGCACAAGTTGATTGCGTGTATTTCGTGAAAGGAAATGCATGTAAGCTTGATAGATAGATAAATAGATAGATAGATAGATAGATAAGTAGATAGATAGACAGATGGATAGATACATAGATAGAAAGATAGATAGATAGATGGATAGATAGATAGATAGGTATATAGATAGAAAGATGGATAGATACATAAATAGAAAGACAGACAGACAGACAGACAGACAGACAGATAGATAGATAGATAGATAGATAGATAGATAGATAGATAGATAGATAGATAGATAGATAGATAGATAGATAGATAGATAGATACGCTCAATGTCGCCGAAGTTCGCTAAGAAATTCTTCGCATAGAAAAAAAACCTTGAGACGGCTTCGGTGAATATGGAACGCGACGCGCACGTCTCATCCCGCCCTGCATCTGACGGCGGATCGTGCCCGGCATACATTGGGGACGTGAGCAGGCGTCTCTTTTTTACGTGCCTCTAAGGCGAGTTTTCAGAAACTTTGAGATGGGACAGTGTGAGCAACGCAGCTCCAACGGGCTGCAGCGTGTAAGCGTGTAAGCACTTCCCAAGCTATAGGCACCATGCAGTCGAGTTTTCCAGCGTGACTAAAGCGCCAGAACGCAATGCCTAGCGGAAAAAAAAACGAAATAACGGGTTGGGGTCGGTTAAAATTGGGAGAGAGAGAAACAACTTAATCGATGGCATAGCAATGGCGGTAAACTTAATTTGCCGGTGGTTTGATGGGTGGTGGCCAAAAGCTTTCCACGACCGTTTCGGCCCGGTTAAACACTTCTGCCAGAAGACGGTAGTCAGCTGATGACAGGAGCGACTCCCACGCCTCGAGGGAGAATGCTGGCAGTAGTGTTCATGGTGGAGCGCCACCGCGGTGGTCTAGTGGCTAAGGTACTCGGATGCTGACCCACAGGTCGCGGGCTCGAATCCCGGCTGCGGCGGCGGCATTTTCGATTGAGGCGGAAATGTTGTAGGCCGTGTGCTCTGATTTGGGTGCACGTTAAAGAACCCCAGGTGGTCGAAATTTCTGGAGCTCTCCACTACAGCGTCTCTCATATTCATATGGTGGCTTTGGGACGTTAAACCTCAGATATCATCCAATCATCATTTATACTTGGTGGAGGGTTACTCTCCTCATTCTCAAAGAATGTGATTTTGCGTAGCTTTCACACAGCTTTCACGCAGCTTTCACGCCGCGGCAATGTCGGCAGTTTGGTGTAATCTCTTCTGGATAAATTTTAGACAGCCGATCAGCGCTGGGCAAAGATTCTGTTTGGATGCGCCTAGAGACTGTGCCCTGTTTCCTTGACATGACTGCCTAGAGGCCGCGTATGTCTTGCGGTTCTCTCGGTAATACGCTGTTATTTTGTTATACGTGGTGATCTTTTCCTGCGGAAAGTCCAGGGTGGAGGGGGTCCACGTTCCGGTTGATTAAAACATCGGGCTACGCGGTGGGCCGCCTCATTGCCTAGATTCCCGCATGAGCAGGCACCCATATATGTTGTATTTTATTATATCGTTTCTTATTTTTGAGAATGTTGGCGGCGATCATAGAGTTTCTTAAAATTAACTATAGGGGGCTATGGCGCTGTGATTGTTCAGCTACCATGGGAACGATGGGTAGTTCACACATTTGCCTAGTTTTCGTACTTGCGGGCAGTGAATCCTACTTACGGCTTCGTTTTATTGCTGTGTTTCGGTTTTGTTTTGAAAGAACTATTGAACCCTTTTGAACTTCGTGACCCAATTTGGAAAGGTAAGTTTAAATAGATAAGGTGGTGAAGTGCAACCGCTGAACATTTCCTGATTTTTTGTTTCGTGAGAAAACCGCTCCAAGCCAAACAAACACAAACGAAGCCAGAAGCAGGCCAGAAGTAAGAAGATTGGACAAGTGTGTGTGCTACCCATCATTCCCATGCTCGCCAAGGTGCCATGCGTTGCAGCTGCCATAGACAGTAGCGCCAGAGTTTCCTCTAGTGTGTATTAGGAAACTCCATGGCCGCGATTGGCCCAACACAGCCCATCGTTAAATTTATGAGCGCTCTTTTCGAATCACTTAGGATGGAATATGTAGCCGGATTTGGGGTGGCCAGCGCGGTGGTGGCTTCTTCTGACGCAAATGCTCAAGCCGTTTTTTTACGGTGGCTGCAGTAACAAGTTCCCCATTGCCGGTCGCCGCACATATGATGTATTGGTCTCTCGCTTGTCGAGTGGCGTCAACATACAGAACGTTTGGGCGATCCTGAAATTGTTTTGTGAGGCTTTCTGCTGTCGCCTTTCGCCTCTCATCAGATATTCCTGCCAGAATATTTTTGGCAGGGGTTTAATTATGATGTCTGCACGAGTTGTCACTATCAGGAAAACCTTGTTGTTGAGCGTTCAACTACTGTGTCGTCCGAGACGGTGCAGTATGTGCAAGCCTGCTTTGGTTCGTGAGAACCTTTCTTCTTGGGGCGTTTAATGCCCTTCTATTAGTTCCTCCACTGTGTTGTGGATACCAAGGCACAATAGTTTTTCTGTACTTACGTATATGGGAAGTCCTAGGGCCCGTTTATATGTGTGTCTAAATATGGAGTTTAGTTTTTCCATATTCTTCTTTCTGAGTTGGTAATAGGGGAACAAGTAGGTGACTCGGCTGATTACAAAAACTTGGAATAACTTGAATAAGTCTGATTTCTTCATTTCCTAATTTTTCGTTGCCACTCTCCTTAGAAGGCTAGTCGTTTCTTGTACGGATGCCTGTAACTTGTTGATAGCTTCTGTTTTGTGAATGTTATGCTGAATTAGCATTGCTAAAACCCTGATTGTGTGAACAGTGGGGACAACGTTCCCGTTTACTGTGATATCGACTGCGGAGCGTGCTCTACTGTAGTGGTCACCCTTCTTGTTTTTGATTCTGATTACTAAGAGCTCGGATTTGTTGAGAGAACAACAAAGGCCCACTTTTTTCACGTACTCCTGTACAGTGTCAGTGGCTGTTTGCAAACGCGTCACAATTTGCCCATGTGAGCCTGTGCAGGTTAATAAGGGTAATATCATCAGCGTACAGTTAGTGCGTAATGTGTGGGATCTAATCTAAAAAACAGGCAGGCCATGCATCATACTGTTAAAGAGGAATGGTGATAACACGGCTCCTTGTGGAGTGCCCTGTGTTCCAAGGGTGATTTTGTTGCTTTTGAGGTCGCCAATGGGTAGTTCAGCCGTGCGTTCACGCATTTCAGGTGGAATCCCACCATCGTAGGGGGTAGCGGGTCCTTCGACTCTGCATAAGCTGTTAGTCGCCATAGAATAGCGCGTTCTCTTACTTTCTCTAAACATTAGGTAAGGGAAATAGGCAGAAGATTTTCCAGACTCAATATGTTGTCTGGCTTGGGAATAAATATTACTCGAAGGTGTTTCTAACTTGACGGTAATGTCCCAGAGGCCCAATGTTTGTTCATAAGGTCAGTGATTGCCGCAATGGACTTGTCGTCTAGGTTACGCAATATTTTATTGGAAATTTGATCTCCTGGGGAACCCATTCTACGTATACCATTAAAAACCAAATTGTGACAGTGGTTTCACTTTGCGCGGTTCAGGCCACGATCTGTTCAGTACTGTTCGTAATGGTGGCGCTAGAGGGCGCTTGTTTGCGTTGCAATTTATTTCTACGTTAGCGGCAGCCGATTGCTGTTGCAACAGTCTGACCTGTTCCGCCAACTACGTCACCTGTTGGTTTTCGAAGAGTTGTGTTTGCGGCTGTCGCTGCTTGCCCGTCTGCCAAGCAACGCTCTTTGCGTGTGAGACGGCCGGAAGTCTGTCGTGGTAATCCCGTATCCTTGACGGGGTAATTGTCAAGTCCGGTAGCACTAGTGCTCCTTCTACCAGGCGGCGGGAAATATTCTTGATGGTTCTTATTGGCGGTAGTAGAATCCTCGGTATGGGAGTCGGAAAGGGGCTGAGTTGCTTTATCGGTGCTCTTGAGGTTTTCTTAAAGCTTCCTTTCAAGAATCGGTCTTGACAGTTGCGACTGCCGGTTAGGTTGGCACCTTTACAAACGACGCATTGCACCCGGCAAGTCAGTTCTTTGCTGTCGGTAGGTTCTCATAGTCGGTTCTCATAGTTCTTTGCTGTTGGTAGGTGCTAATAAGACCGACACACGTCGATCCTATGAGCAGTTTTTCTGCAATTGAAGCATGCCTCTACAGGTTCTCTGAAGGGAAATATGAAGAGCGGGAAAGCAAGGTAGCAGACATGCTTGGGTAGGGTAACACCACCGATGGTTAAGACGAAATGTCTAGTCTTTCCCAGTCGCCGAGCGCTTACGATGTCGATAGTTGAATTGTGGGCGTTGAAAATCTGGTCATCACTTTCGAAGCTGTGCACATTGAATAGTATACCTCTAACCGAGTTGTCGGGTGCAGGGGCATACACAGCCATGACACAGGATTGGTCGGCAATTTTCAGTTGGGTAATCTTCAGGTAAGCTATTGCACGGTTCATATCAGACGTGCTGACAGTGATAGTGTTCTTGGTTGGGTGAATGCGCATCTGGTCGGTGTGAAAAGACAGCGGGTGAGTTGAATACAGAAGCGGCGCATAAGACTTCAGAGAAGCGAGCTGGTCCCAGATCGGCTAGGAGAATTGAACCCTGTGGTCGCAGGACTATTTTGTAGATTTCCGGCAGTAACCGAGGCAGTGGGCGTCACTTTGGAGTGGGCGGTGATCGTGCAAGGCAAGGAGTCGGCTTTGCGCGTTGGGTGTCGGTGGTCACATTGTCGACCGCGTCTGAGTGGTGCTCAGGATCAGGACGGCAATATCGGCGTTGCATGGCCAATGCAGTATAAGACCATATTTAGTCATTTAGCTCTTCATGAATTGTTGGCGTTTCTCTTACGACAACTTCCATTTCTTGCCTGGGACGCGCTCTGGAGCGAACGCTGAGAGAAAAAGGCGGCGTCTTGTCGCAACGACGCCAGAGTTAGGGTAACCATGGCGGCCTAGTGTAGTCGGGCATGGCGCGTTGCGTTCACAGCAGCAAAACAATGACTTTTGGTGTGAAGTGATTTCCAATGGTACCTGGCGTCATCTTGGAGCGTTGGGTCACTTTTCAGACGTTGAAAAGGGAACTTGTGGTGATGCAGTCCGGGGAAAATGCAGAGTCCATGCGAAACGTGTCCGTGAGCTCTGGTGATCACAGTGCCTCCTGAATCGAAATGTAACGCGATAACCGCGTCTCCCTGCCCATGTGATTGGGCGGATAGCAGCAGGTGTACCCGGGGACGCGTGTGCGCGTGTGTTTCGTGCGTGCCTCGAACGGGCAACGTCAGTGAACTTAGGCTTGTCTAGTGTCAGAAACGCAGCTTCCTCTTGTCCGCGGACGGTGCCTATAGCTTGCGAAGTGCCACGTCGACGTCAACCATAATCACATGTGAAGATCTTCACCACATGACCCAATCTGGCAAAGTGGTTGTTTCAAACTTGCCAACTCTGCTAAAAGAGGCACTGTCTGCTACTCCCGGGTACTGTTAGGAAGAGGGCCCACCAGTCTCTTGGGCAGCGTGTCGCGAAGGCCAATGCAGGGCAGGAAGTACCCAGGCAGAGGCAGGCAAAAGGCAGCCAGAAAGAAACAAAACATGTATATATTGTCACGATTATTAGCCGTAAGCACAACAGAAAAGGAAGAAGCCAGCATCACGAGTGGCATTTTCTGGTGTTTTTTCAGGAAGATAACGTTGCGCGTCTACTCTAACGTTTTGTGCTTGTGTGCGAATAGAGCCTTGCTCTATTGTTCTATTGCTCGAAGCGAAGCCTTGTGTCTTTTTTCCACGTTGCGACACTGGTGGAGGTGCTGGGTTCTACGACTGATGCTCGGAATGCCTCCGTTACCCGGCACTACAAGTCCGACACCACAACCCGTCCCTTTTTCAGCGGATACCTCTCTCCACCACTACAGTCACCGATAGCGAGGCCTTAGTGCCGAGGTGATTCCCATGGGACTTCCTCGACAACGAACTCCGCTTTGAGAAATGGCAACTACAGGTGCTTCCCAGCTGAATTCTGAGCAATTTCAGATTCCGGAGACATTCCATGGTGAGGCTTATGAAGAAGATGAGGACTGCTTAGCCAAGTATGAGCGAGCCGCGAAGGCAACCGATGGAGCACCGCACCGAAGCATTCACGCACCTACTTTGTTTTAGCGGACAGCGCTCGCACGGGGTATGAGAACCACGACACAAGCGCTGTCTTTATGGAATAAAGTATGGCAGCAGATTCTATGCACGTTCGCAAACCATACCCACCTAGATTTTGCTCAGGAACTCATCGAGTCTTGCGCCCAGAGAGCGAATAACAGTGTCACCATGCTTCCATAGACATGACCCGCCTATTTCAACGGGCTGACGCTGATATGCCCGAAGCCAAAAACTCCACCATTTCAAGCGAGGCGTCAAAGAACAGCTGTTTGCCGGCCTTATTTACAATCCACCGATGACCACTGCGTAATTCATCAAAGAGTGCCTTGCGGTGGTGTGGATGGTCATGAAGTTTTGCCCCTGTTTGTGCGGTCGCCCGGTAAATGTCATCAGCGACCACCACCCTCTTTGCTGGTTGACAAACATAAAGAACCCGTCAGAATGATAGGTGCGTAGGAGCCTCAAGCTTCCAGAATGAGATAGATATCCGGGATTTAAACGTCCCAAAACCACCATATGATTATGAGAGACGCCGTAGTGGAGGGTCTGGAAACTTTGACCACCTGGGGTTCTTTAACGTGCACCCACATTTGAGTACATGGGCCTACAACATTTCCGCCTCCATCGGAAATGCAGCCGCTGCAGCAGAGCTCAGCTTGCAGACTTCGATATGGCTATGTTTATATATCGAGGAAGCGGCATACGGCTGCCGAGTGCCTTTGTCGCGCCCCATTAGAAGACGCAAATTCCAAAGATGATGACGACGTGACGTTTGTAGGTATTCTCATCACACCTACAATCGCACAGCAGCAACGAGACGGCCCCGAGTAGCAACCGCTTATTGATTTCTTGAAGGGACGCACCTGTGCTAAGCCAAAGCTCTTCGCAAGGGGGGTAGCATCGTTTTCTTTTGCGCAACGAGGGTACTATAATAAAGTGAACTTTTCTCCAAGCAGCAATAGCTACTTACTTTTTGTCCTAATACCACTCAGGGAAGAAATGTTAAAGGCGTGCCATGACGAACACACATTCGGTCATTTAGGCTACACACGAACGCTACGCTGAGTGAGACAGAAGTACAATTGGCCGAGACTGACGACAACAGTTCAACAGTACATTCGGACTTGTCTTGAGTGCCAACGTAGGAAAGTGGCCGCCCTCAAACCAGCAGGGTTTCTCCATTTATTTGATGTAGCATAAACTCCTTTCACTCAAGTCGGAATGGATCCTCTAGGACCATTTTCAACTTCAGCTGCTGGTCGCAAATGGATAATTGTAGCCACAGACTACTTCACTCGCTACACCGAAACCCAAGGCTGTGAAGTGGGCCAGGAGAAATGAAGCAGCCGGGTATTTTGTTGAGAGTATATTCCTGAGGCATGGCGCCCCATCTGTAGTAATAACTGACAGAGGAACAGAATTCACAGCCGAGCTATTCCGCACACTTTTCAGCCTACGTGGAACATCCCACCGGCGTACAACGGCATATCATCTACAAACAAATGGTCTGACGGGACAGCTGAAAAAAAAACACTTGCGGAGATGCTTTGCTTGTGCTTCGATGTGGAGCAATCAAATTGCGACAAGGTGCTGCCTTACGTCATTTTTGCTTACAATGCAGCAAAGCAAGAGACAACACGCATGACACCATTCCGTTTTCTGTATAGCCGTGAGTCACAACCATGCTCGACGCTATGTTGCCCCATAAAAGTGATGGCGTGGAAACAAGTTTACACTACATAACTCAGCGTGCTGAAGAAGCCCGCCAATTTGCCCGCTTGCGTATTCATCGCCACCAGGACCAAGACACAAGGTGCTATAATCTTCGTCACTGACCAGTCTTCTTGAACCACGAGAGAAAGTTTAGATCTGGATTCCAGTTGTGCACGTAGTTCGGATGAAGCCTTTTTTGTCCGAACAAACCCGCGGGCTGCCAGTGACTACAAACCGTGCCGCCATGATGGTAAAGCATCGATACGAAGCCTTCATAGAAGGAAGGCTAAGGTCACGATTATTAGCCGTAAGCACGACAGAGGAGGAAGAAGCAAACATCACATGGCAGTTTCTGGCGTTTTTTGAGGAGACAACGTTGCGCGTCTGCTCTTGTGTTCTTGAGCTTGTGCGCGAACGGAGCCTTGCTATTCTCGTTGAAACGAAGCCACGTGTCCTGTTCTTTTCACGTTGCAGCAATATAGAACGTGTGCATAAAATGTGGACGAGGAAGTTGCCCACGCCAGATGCACCAGCCTTTTATAAGCGCCGAGACGCTCGAGGAGGAGGTACAGGACCACCGCTAAGACGCATCTAGCGTTTCTGACGGACCCCACCAGTGTTTGTGAAGGACGCTCCCAGTGTCTCGGGCAGACGCATTCAGTGTCCGTGATGGCCGCACGTCTCTGTGAGGGACGCCCGTCCGCTCGGAACAGCTTCTTCGATGGGGGTAACGCTGACCTAATGGACAAGAATCTGCAGTCGTAGCTGTTCAGCGGGTCACTCTGCAGGAATCTGAAGTATCCGTTCCGAGAGACGCACGCAACGTTGGCGCGTAACGTTGGCCGCGGCTCGACGTCCTGAAATCAGTTCTGCCCCTGCGCGCTTGCCCTCTGCAGATGCGCCGTCAAAGTGAAACCCGTGAGCCCCAAATAACTCGCCCTAAAAACCTGCCAGACGCACTTTACTACAATCTATAAAGCTTGCAATCGAGAGAGAGAAGAATACACTGCGCCGTCAAGTGATCGCGTCGCAAACCAGGCCCGATACACAAACCTGACCAGACCCGACACACAAAAACTTATTCAAACGAGCTCTTTGAGACGCATGTCTGAAATTCCACAGAACACCCGGACGCTTCCCGAGAACTCTATACAGTGTGCAGCTGACGTTTTCCAACTGAAGATCTGTTTCGGGTCGCATGAGTATCGGGGCTTCTACAAGACACTTACCTATATGCAAACGACTTCTTCCGGCTCAAAATCTGACGGCCAAAATTTATCTGAATAAGTACCCTCTGCGATTGGAACCCCAAGTGGCCAATACTTCTGGAGCCCTCCACAACGGCGTCCTCTCATAATCATACGGGGGTTTCGGGACGATAAACCCCACATATGAATCTATCCAAGGTAGGGGTTGCATATGTCATTCTGCGTAGACGAAATGCCTCAGTTAGGCGACACGTCCCTGCGTCCCTGATGCCACTATGGCTATTAGAAATGTGCCCAATAGAGGATATGCTATATTGACTGCAGTGTGGTTGTACTTGATGCAAACAAGGACAAGACCTTAAAGCTGTTCATACGACAACGTATTTCGCCCTAACGAAAGCAGCAACTGTTATCTACGTATAGAAGATGTCAGGATCCAGGCTTGGGTGCACTGATCACAAAGCGAAAGTGTGGGCCTAACTAAGTAGTCACCGAACGACCTACCAGTAACATGAGATGAATTACCAACAAAACAATCACAGCATATCCATGGGGCGAATGATGATGAGTGGGGCGAAGCATCCGTCAGCCCGTCCGGCTTCCGTTCGCCTGTTTCTTTTTGCTTCCGTCTGTCCGCGCGACCATCCGTGCGTTCATCCATGCGTCCATCCGTCTGTTCATGCGTCCGTCCGTGAGTCCGTTCAGCCTTCTGTCTATCTGTCTGTTCGTACGTCCGTCCTTCTGTACGTCCGCGTGTCTATCTATCTGTTCGTTCATCAGCCAGTCTCTCTGTCCATCCATCCGTGCATACAACTCCAAGTACCGCCATCTCCCATCTCGCATCTCCTGTGGCACTGTAGTGACACATGCGCACTCTGGAGTGCGCATGTGTCACTGGTGACTACGTACTACTGCATACATAATGCTACGTAGGTATTGCATGAAGGGTGAATCATTCTGTGATCAGAAGACAATGAAGAGGACTGGTTTGCTCGCTATGTGTGCTGCGCTCCGATTTTATCGCTGTAAATACACGGCCTAATAGTTGCGTCCCGTCTCATTTTACGTAACTGATTTGTGCTGGACGTGCTGGTCCTCCCAGTACTCATCACGAAGTTTCGCACCGGCCGCATCATCATGCCGCCATTTGCAAAAGATCATGACGCCCTCTATGACTCAAGCCATACGTGTTGCCGATGGCGGCGCTGTAGAAATCATTGGAATGTGCACCTCTCGTGTCAACATTGCTGGTCGCACTACCGTAGTCTTTTTTGCCATTCTAGATCATTGCCCCCATGACCTCATACTAGGCCTCGATTCCTCTCGGAACACTCGGCTTTCATTGACTGTTCTTTCTGGCATGCTTAGCCTCGACCCTTCCCTGCTCTCTGATTCCTGTGAAAAGCCCGTAAGCCTCTTGGGTCCAACCACTTTTGTTCGGTTGCCGCCTCGAGCTGTGACATACGTCTGTCTGTCATTCACACCTCCAGTTCCCGACGGAGACTACATCGTTACACCGATAACAGACGCACGACTGACGGGCAGTCTTACAGTGCCGCATACCATCGCCACCATAGTGGACAACTGTGTGTTTCTTCCACTCCTAAATTTTGGCCTCATTCCTCAAGTGTTGCCCTACTAGATGTCGATTGCTCAACTCGCTGCTGTAAGAGGTGATGACATAAACGTTGTCACTGTAACTGTTCCGGACCAAGCCGAAGTCTCACGGTTACACGGTTTCGCCGAGGCCAACTTTCAAAATATGATTGGACCTGACCTTTCGCGTGATCAGGCCGACGCTCTCGGTCGCGTTTTGGCCTCCTATGGTGATATTTTTGATATCTGTGATCGTCCCTTGGGCCAGACTAATATTCTCAAGCACCGAATCAACTCTGGGGACTCTGCGCCCATCCACCGTTGGCCCTACTACGTGTCCAAATTTGAAGGAGCAGTGATTCAGAAGTAAGTGGACAACATGCTATCGAAGAAGAGAATCGAACCTTCGTAAAGTTCTTGGGCCTCCCCAGTGGTCTTAGTAAAGAGAATGACGGCTCCGGGCGTTTCTGTGTTGATTATTGGCCCCTCAACAAAATAACCAAGGAAGACTTGTATCCTCTTCAAGTATTGACGATGCACTTGACTGACTTCATGGCGCCACCTTTTTTTCATCTCTCGACCTCTGATCTGTCTGCTGGGAAATGGCTGTAGAAGAAATGAATCCTAA
>WOVY01008310.1:0-10767 GCA_013436015.1 Rhipicephalus annulatus
TTTTAAAAAGCTAGTTTACATTTGTACATTGCTCTGACATCGTAACACACACGAGCTTCTCGTGAAATGCTTGTGCGAGAAATCGTGAATCTCAATCAGGTGCTACGCACTGAGGCGCCATCGCAAACCCATAAGCAGTCGTTTTGATAGTTTTTGTGACCCTGAGAGGCCATTTTGGTACCTGATGTCATCACAACTACCCAGATTGCAGTATGAAGTCTCTACATTTGCCTGATGTGCCACAAGTAACCTGATTTTAGTATGAAAACATTATATCTAATCACGATTTTGTTTGCGTATCACATGCTCAGAATCATCTTTGTATCCATAAAATTGGCATAGCAGAGTAAACTTACCTTTGAAATGTGATGTCGTACTGCGTTGAAATGTTGGCTGTGGAGGCCAATTCGAAGGAGCCACTGAGGCCAACGTACCAGGCAATCTTTATATTTCCTGCTGGCTTGCGATTTTTGACAAAAGAGAATGGCCCTCTGTGCCTCGATGCTGAGTTTCGCAATTTCTTTTCTCACAAACATCTAGTCCCGAACCTAAATTCTTGTACACTTGTATTCTGTTCTTTGTCGTATTTTCTTTTCACTCCCTTTCTGTACATAGTTTCATAGTTTTTAGGTCTCTTTTTTATCAGGCTGGTCATTTTTTCAACTCACAGCCACGTTGGCTGGTAAATTTGCTTTTTTGCAGGAGCAGTGAAAAGTCCGTTCATGAATGTTGATTTGTTCTAGTTTTTTCTTTTCCCACTCTTGCAATAGACTCATTGAGGCTGCAGTATGTAAAAGTACCTACGTAAAAAGTAGTGTGCAGAAAGGGATGCTTTTTAGGGCTTTGCATGATGAGCTACGTCATTTAAAGGTAGCTCTTCCATCCTTCTGGAAGGTCTGCACACATGCTTAAGTATATATATACGTCTCAATTAGCCAGCTTCACTAGACCACTAACTGCTCAATGACATAGAGCAGTAAACCTTAGCGCAATTCGCTGTTGGTTTGCCATTTATCGGGTGGATGACTCTGTAAATATGGTTCACTGTCTCTCACTAATACTGACATTTTGTCAGACATCTTTTAGTTTAGAAAGGAGATCAGACTGTTGGTATTCCTTTTTAAACTTTTAATGCCACCATCTTTTTACAATACATAACCTTTGGATTTTTGTTTGACAAAGCTCTTCTAAGTCCATGTGAATGACCTCCAACCGTGCAGAGAAGTCTTGCGAATGTACCTTTTGTTGAGTCAGCCGCCTAAACTTTATAATTCTGGCACTCGTTATATCACTGTGCTTATCTTGTTTTTTCTTCTTTTGTTCTGAATCATGTGGACTGCTTGGTTAGCTTCGTGTAACCCACCGGATGCCGTCATGACCACCCAAATGACACCACTTATAATAAAAATTGAATATTTTTTAATTAGCGTGGGTCGCACTGTGATCAACTTTGCTTGTGTCAGTTTTAGAGCTTCAGTTTATTTTCAAAGCTTGACAGCACTTACTACTTTACGCTTCAGCTAATAGATCCTCAACACGGATACTGCAACACCGTCTTTCACGGATGTTCTTGGTGCCTTTAGAATGACCGGTGGTTATTTCTCCCTTGTAGTGCAATTCACTTCTCCTTCAATAAAAGTGTAGCTGCGGTAACCAACCACGCAAAGTTAGCAACTACTTGGCAGTCTTTCACCTTACTATTAGAGTATCACTCCTAATCACTATTGGGATTCATCTGGATTCAGCTTATAGGTAGAGCAGTCTAGTAGACTGAGTACGGGATCGTGTCACATAACTTTTTAACAATGCAAACCTGCCTATGCTTCCATTCTTTGAGTTCAGTGTTTGATTTAGCCACTTGTTCAGCTGTAGGTTTTTGTACTCGATGTTATGCCATATCTGCGATTTGCTCTGTGATGTTGACACACCTAAAAGTGCAAACTTCTTCGCATGCGACTGCCCTAAAAAAGAAGTCAAAATGTTGCTAGACAGAAGGTTGCTGAATCCAAAATTTAAAACCATGTTGTTTTATTCTCTGCTACTTCCAGGCTGACACCTGAAGCAATGTGGATCATTTACCAGGGCTGAAATGCTGCCGCATACTGCTTCTCGACTGAGTGTGTACAAGTACTGCAATAAAGACAGCTTCCGCCTTTGTGGACTTTTTCTGAAGACGCTCAGTACACAGAATTTCTCGTTCTGCTTGACAAGAAACTGTTGTGCAACATACCTTTTGCTAACACTTGAAAATGTAAAACGAACCCATGAATTTCCAGAGCAAACCTGCTCCTTATGAGACTTCATATTTACTTTGAATAAAAAAATCGCTATTACAGCTTGTAGTGCTAGATCTTTTCGTTTTCACTTATCCTTAAACAAGCAACACTTGTGCTGTTAAGTTATCTGCAAGCACAGTTACACAACAGTACTGTCTGTCATCAGAGGTGACATCAAGGTTGAACTCACGTCAGCATTTTCAGGGATGGGTGTACTTTCCACTCTGAAATGACTTAAATTACCAGCACGTTCATAATCCTTGAATTGAAATACTTTTTTCAGGTGACAAGATAACTTAAAATAGTAAAATTTAATAGAGTAAGTCATTCGGTCTGTCCTGTCAATTTATCTTCATGTAGGTCGACAGTCGAAAATGTTTATCGGTTGCAAAATATATAAACGAATTTGGCTTTGTATATACATAAGGAGGTCCCATAGCACAAGGCTGAAAGGGGACCTCCCGTGAAAAATACACATGTTCATTATTATAGAAAATAGACAACTAAAAAGTGGCAGGTCATTATAAATCGGTAAAGAGGTGGCGAAATTGTAATGTAAGTTCCAGTAGAAATGGTAATAAAACAATGTTCCGTAATTAAATAAGGCTATGAAAATAATGGCAGTACAATCTTTAACAAAAGGAACTTTAAATAAGGATACACCAGACAGCTCAAATCTACTTAAAAGTGTTGAATGGCAATTGTTCAGTGCATAGTGGTATTGAATTCTATAAATGTATTGCAGCACATATGTTAGTGTGTTTGCCGTAGTTAGTGCGTGTATGTGGTAGTAAAAATTGTTGTTAGAGGCAAACCTGGTGGCATTAGCGATAACAATTTGAAACTTTAGCAACACATTGGCTGTTACGGAACCGTTTAAGACCCCTAAATACTAAAATCCCCAGTTTATATTTGAATAAACTACACATTGTTGGTACACTATGTTATTGAAATAGTGGGGACACGCTTGTGAAATACTGAATGTTTGGATGCGAATGGTTTGATTTTGCAGACGTTGAAGTGGAAGGACATGAGACGGAAAGGTGTTCACCCATGACGTGATGCAGTACATCATACTACTGTGGCTAATGACGTAGTATTGTTTAAGCAAAGTTGAAGCATGGTCATGCCTTGATTGATTGATATGTGGGGCTTAACGTCCCAATATCACCATATGATTATGAGAGACGCCGTAGTGAAGGGCTCCGAAAATTTTGACTACCTGGCGTTCTTCAACGTGCGCCCAAATCTGTGCACATGGGCCTACAACGTTTCCGCCTCCATTGGAAATGCAGCCGCTGCAGTCGGGATTCGATCCCGCGACCTGCGGCAGCCACTACCTTAGCCACTAGACCACCGCAGTGGGGCCATGATAGTGCCCTATTTGATGTTCTGTTACCATGAGCTGTCTTCTGTTTCACAAGTCAAATGTGATGATGGTACTTAGATGATCGTATAGGGGTACTAGCAAGATTGTGATCTTAGTGGTACAAACATGTTTGTGTCTGTTCATAGTAATAGCGGGGGTACGTGAGAGAGCATTATGACTAGAATGGAAGATGATGGACTGTGTTGTATTTGTGTGAATTGCGAAATCATTAGCTGTGCATCAGTAGTTTAAAAATAATGGTGTATAAGGACTTCTACATTGCAATTATAAGCGCTCTTTACATCCCATTGTTAATTCGAAAAAATGAGGGACTACAAGCAGGCCATTGCGACCAGCACATGATTTCCTCATCTTGAAATTATTTTCAAAACCTTCATCCTTACATCATGCCAGACAGCTTGCGATGCAAGCTAATATAAGAATCAATGAGCTCTCTCACGTAGTCTCCATTAATGGTGGCACTTGTATGCTGCTCTGCTTCACCAAATAAATTCACATTAAAACAAAAGAATAGCTGTTAGTATTATATTTCACCATTTTGCAGTTGTATATCTTCACATTTAAAAAAATGAAATTTCAACTTTCTGGATTCGAAGACATAAACATCTCTTAGAGAAAGATGCAAACTAATATTGCCAGGTAGTCATGATGCTCAAGACTGCAGTAGTTGGGGGATTGAGATAAACTTTTTGTTTCAGTGAAACTTTGCCTGAAGAACGGAAAGAAGTCCAACTACAAGCAATACATAGTCTGCCCTGACAGTCGTATGCAGTGCCCCAGCCAATAATATTCTGATAAGCAGTACAGCGCGTCTGGTTCGATACATGTGCTACCGAAAATTCCATGGTTATTGCTGGAGGCTTCGTAATCTCTAGACTATTCGCGTCCTATCCACAAACCTAACAGGATGATCATAAGTTATCGCGGAGCTCCTGAAACACTGCTGTGGTGAGTGTTGCTTAGAGTCTTTGTGGGTGAAACCCAAGTTTATCGAAATAAAATACGCGCGGGAATATGCATGTACTTAGTTGTCAGGCTTGTCATTTATATGCTAAATTTACCCCAAGTAAAAAAGATGTTTTCATCTCCAAAGGCCAAAAATAAAACTTCTGAATGCGGTGCGTTGTACAGCATGTGTTTTTTGCCATGATGAATATGTAAAGCAATTGACATAGCTGTTGTTGCGATGTGTGTGGACTTCACGTTCCCCAAGCAGTTCGCAATAGCAAGTATTTTTTTTTATTTTGAACACATCTTGTGACAGCCGTAATTATTCTTGTCATATCCAGAATTGCCTTGCAAAAACAATTACCATATGCCATTTTATTTTGTTTACCTTAGAATCAAACCATATTGAAATGTTCATGTGAGGTTTGGCATTATTATCATTATTTTTTTGCAGCAAAGCACCAAGAGTATGTAGGCATTTGACTCACCATGAGCCAAAAATTGAATGGTTTCAGAGTTTTTTAGAAAATACACTTTATTGATATTAACAATTATAATTTAGCCAGTTTGCTGCTCGTGATTTAGGCAAGAGTTTCGCCAATGAATCGGCACTCACTGCAATTTCTGTCTGGCTTGTGCTGAATTGCAAACGTGCTTTTTTGTAATTCGCTTTGTTAATTTTATTCCCATCTCAGAAGAGTTATTCGCGCTGTCTGATCTTGTGTTTTTTAATTATTGCACAAATAATACAGTATTAAATAAGTATGTTCTTATGAGCAGGTTTACGGTTAGTTAATTGGTGTAAGCTAAGAGAAGAAAGATGCGTTAAAAAGTGATTCTGCTTGCGAATGAACGACAACATTCAGAGCAACTTCCGCCAAATGCACTTGCATAGACCAAACGACATAACATTGAATTCGTATAGGCCGTCCGGGGTTGCATACGCAGTTTTTTCTTTGTCCTCTTCGTGCATGGGGATTTTTCCAATAGCCGGAACGCAAGTCGAGGCTTGAAAAGAATTCAGCACCTTGTAAAGAATCGAGGGCGTCGTCGATACGTGGCATGGGGTATACATCCTTCCTAGTGATCTTTATGAGTGCTCGGTAATCGACGCAAAATCGTACGGAACCGTCTTTTTTACGCACCAGAACCACTGGAGACGACCAAGGACTGGTTGAGGGTCGGATTATCTCCCGTTGCAGCATATCGTCTACGTTTTCCTCAATGATTTTCCGTTCGGCTAGGGAGACGCCGTACGGACGACGATGCACAATGGATGTTCCGTCGGTCTGAATACGATGTGCTGTAGCAGTTGTCTGACCCAGGCTGGATGAATGAACGTCAAAAGAGTTTGCATGCTTTTGCAACAAATCAAGCAGCTGCTGCTTCTGCGAGTCTGTCAAGTCCTTGTTGATGGCTGCTGTAAAGGCCGAAAAAGCAGCATGATCTCCAGGATGGCCTTTAGAGGAGGCAGGGGTAAGAGGCACGACGCACACAGGCTCCAGATCGGCAACGCAGGCGACAGTAGTGCCCCGCGGCAGTAAAATTTTATCTGGTGTGGTGTTCGTAGCAGCGAGGACAGCTGATCCATCGTTGAAGCGAGCCACACCTGATGCGAGAGCTATGCCTTTATTAAGGCAACGGGGCGATGGAGTGACCAAAATGTCACCAGAGTCGGCGTCTTTGGACAAAACTGTGACTGATTGATGTTCGTTCGGGGGTAACTCGATGTCTACAGCAGCGATAAGTCGAAATGGCCTGTAGGTTTTGTCACTAAGCAAGTGGTCTGTGTCAGAAAGATGGACGACACGTTGTGCACAACAAATAGCCGCGGAAGCAGACGAAAGAAAGTCCCAGCCTAAAATGAGTTCGTGGGAGCACGGGGATAGCACAGCGAATTGTATGTGATGAAGAATGTCGTCGATTAGCACACGGGCAGTACAGAGAGTGGAAGGGCGAATCATCGTTCCCTGGGCTGTAACCAGTGTTGGTTCATCATAAGGCGTCGTGACTTTCGAAGACGGGCACACAAATCAGCACGAATAATAGAAAACCCAGCCCCAGTGTCCACCAAAGCATCAACGTCCACTCCCTCAACTGAGACTGCAATCATATTGTAAGGGCACGCTGGAGGAATTGGAGTACTGTGTAGGAATGCAGTTTGTCTCTAAAAACTGCATTGCTTAGTTTTCCGGACGCCGATCAGAAGCGAGGGAAGCAGGCTGAAGAGTAGAAGAGGAGCGACGGTAGGGCGATGGTAAACGGCGTCTGGTTGATCGAAGACTACTGCGCAGTTCACCGAATGCTGGCGGAGATGGAGACCGACGCGGCGGTGACGAATAACGACGGCCCTGGTACAAGGCTCCTGTGATATAGTCTCGTTCGCGTATGTCATACCCTCGGCGTTCATCTTGCTGGCGCTTGCGGCAAAAGCGTGAAATGTGACCACGATAGCCGCAATAATAGCACGTAGGGCGAGTCGATCGATAAGGAGGGTGGTAGCTTGTGTGAGATGCACCGGGAGAGAGAGCTGTGAGAGGGACAGATGATGGCTCAGGCGGTGGTGATGCAAAGCTCGTGCGAAAGCTTCTGGGAGGTGCGGCAGCAACAGACGCGTACGTTCGTGGTGGCGACGTCGAGCTGACGGTGCCTGATGGTGCGGCGACGGCATGCGAAAACGATGGGAGAGTACGATCGACAGTGGGCTGCAGGTGGGCCATATCGGTCATGGACGTAAGCTCCTCCCTGATGACATCCCGCAATGACGTTGAAGAAGGCTGAATGGTACATACTGAAGGTAGTGTGAATCCCATTGATTCTAATTCTTCGCGTATTATTACCCTTATCGTTTCTCGTAGGTTTGGATCAGTCGTAATACGGCCGCGTCACTGTCCGGTTGTAGGCGCATCGACTCAAGTTCTTCGAGGCGCTGACAGGTTGTCGCAACGTCAGCAACAGTAGCCGGATTCTGACTTGCAAGGGCATTGAATGCGACGGGTCATATCCCCTTAAGAAGCTGGCGTACCTTGTCTGACTCTGTCATTGGGGTGTCAACCCGGCGGCAAAGTGAAAGGACATCCTCGATGTAGGATGTATACGACTCCCCGATGTGCTGTTTCCGAGTCGCAAGAGCTTTCTTTGCGAGAGCTGAACGAACAGCCGGTGTGCCAAAGACATGGCGAAGCTGATCTTTGAAGGCTGACCAGTCGGGGATGTCGATGAAGTGGTTGAGGAACCACGTCTTCGCGACACCCGTGAGGTAGAATGACACGTAAGCGAGTTTGTAGGTGTTATCCCACCGGTTAGCAGCGCCGACACGTTCGAAATCGTCCAGCCATTCCTCCACATCTTCCCCGCGCATACCAGCGAAGGGATGGGGCTCACACTGGAGGCTGTTAATGACGTGAAAAGGCGCGGCACGCGGTGGCGGAGTGGGAACGGCTGCAGCACCGACCTCTTCTTGGTGCGACATATTTCCAGACACCTGGCCCAAGCGGCGACCTGAACGTATCTCCAGGGGGTAGAGTGGTCGAGAGGATGACGGGGGATCCAACAGCACGCTAATATATATATATATATATATATATATATATATATATATATATATATATATATATATATATATATATACGCTCAAAGTCGACGAAGTTTGCTAAAGGCGTATTCAGTTGGCCGCTCTAGTCCTCTGGCTCAGATTCGCCAGATGCAGAGACCGCTCGCAATAGGAGCGCAAGAGGCAGCGTACCAACAGAATACATCGGCGTTCTGAGAGTGGCCAAAGCAGCGCACCTGTAGCGCCACTGGCCAGCCAGCGCGAGAAACTACCGGGTAAACAGTGCTGCACTTGCGCCGTCGCAACAAATGGGGCCGATCAGTTCAGTGAATATCTCTGAACTTTCGCCAAATGCACTTATGTTTTTCTAGCATTGCTAACACGAATCGGCATCACTTGTAGCCAGGTACATTTTCTTTTTCCATTTACGTACCTTGAGGCCTGTCCAAGGGTGTGTTCAATGAGAGATATAACACAGCACAAAAACACAAAAACAGTCATGTTGTTTAAGATGCCTAGTCACATTTACAGAAAAAGATGGTGGCTCATTAATAGGGACAACATTACTAGAGGTGTGCAAATATTTGAAAAACGAATCAAGTAGCTTTCGATAGCGAAATCGAACAGCACTTTAACGAAATACCTATTATTTAAAAAAATAATTGGCCCCATGAGACAAACCTGAAGCAGCAAAACATGGGATCAGATGAATGTCAATTTCATTATTGCAATCTCTGAATTACCACAACTATGCAGCCCAAGTATTTGCAACACTGTTGATGCGATAACCATTACCAGATAAAGCATTTTTGCTGCAAACTACACTTTTAATCTGTTTTATTGTGGTGAAGCGGCATCGCATTAATCCTTTTCTGTTTTCATCATGAAGTTATGAATTATGAGTGCATTCAGTTTCACATATAAAAACACTTGCAAGTCTTTAGTTCACGTAAACTGTTCTTACTGATACAGCTTTCAGCACTTGATTTTACATGCTCTCTGTGTCAGAGTATATATTGTGATAATTTTGCCCGTTCCAATAAATATTTAGCTGAATGCACGTTGTTCGGTTCAAAATTGTTTATATTTTATGGCGCAATTTTACTTAAAAGCTGGCAACAGAGTTTCATCTGGAATATTGTAGTCGCTGCGATATATCCACACACAGTTGAAAAGTATTTCGAAGGCTGTTGTCGCTGCTGTACACAAGCTTATCGCAGCTTTCATACCTGTAGTATTATTTAGTGACAGTTCGAGAATACTTATCCAAGAAAAACGCTCATGGATCGATCGGTTGATTGATTGGTTGATTGATTGATTGATATGCGAGTTTCAACGTCTCAAAATCACCATATGACTATGAGACGCCGCCGTGGGGAGCTCCGGAAATTTCAACCACCTGGGGTTCTTTAACGTGCACCCAAATATCAACACACAGGCCTGCAACATTTCCGCCTTCATCGCAAGTGCAGCCGCCGCTGCCGGGATTTGATTCCGCGGCCTGCGGGTCAGCAGCCGAGTGCCTTAGCCACTAGACTACCACGGCGGAGGAACTCTCAAGGAGTTCCACGAATATTTTTAAAAAGGTTTCCTTACTATATGAAAACAAGCAGAAGAGTAATAGGTTCGTTTAAGCGTTCAATTTGGTTATACCGCTATTGGATTCGTATTGATTTCACTTTTGAAATTTACTACTCGCAAATCGCTTGCTTGCGCGCGTTGTGCAGTATGACAATGGTCGTGCTGTCAACGCTTCACCGATCTACATGTATGCATCGCTGTGAAGTGAGGAAAAAAAACAGCGGCTGGGGACGGGGGGTAGAGATTCCTAAATGAAAATAAGATAAAAGTGAGCCCCATAACTGTCTCTCAGGGGGAGGACACCTCAACAGTAGCTCACGAGAGATGGGGGTAAGGAGAAAATTAAAGGATAGGGATTAAAGGTATAGAGATGAAGAGAGGAGCAGGAAGAGAAAGAGGGCGCAGGAACAGCCATATATAAAAGTAAGGAAAAGATAGGAAAGATATGGACATGGTGGCAGAAGTCAGAGGACGGGGCACCACTCAGCGAGAGCTCTTGTCGGCGTCAGGAGATGGCGTAGGGTGAGCCAGCCGGCCAGAGCTGCCCTGTCATCGGAGATCGCGGTGGCACAACTGGCCGGCACGAAATTGTAAACTCGTGGCCGGGCCGGTGTAAAGTAAGTTTCATGGTGAGCCCGGGCTGGGTCTGGGCTGATGCTCTGGATTTAGCACCAGGCCTGCTTTTGGGGGTGCCGTGCTCTGGTCGGGCGGGGCGTGGTGATTGCTTAGTTCTTAAAGTGATACTAACGTGAAACGCTGATTTGGTTTAGATTGAAAAAGCATGCTTTGGGAATTTGAACTTTAAGAAGGTAGACTTTAAACCACAAAGCCGTGATAACATTGACATCGTCTGACGCCCGATGGCAAATTTACGCTTTTACCACGCAATAATACTGTGACATTACACCTTGTATTGTGAAGCCAGTATGCAGGGCATGCGTATTTGTAAAGCATGAACGTTACTATCGCTGCGTTTATAGGTAGAGAAATTTATTTAATTTGTAGAATTTAACGTCCCA
>WOVY01008312.1:0-27137 GCA_013436015.1 Rhipicephalus annulatus
TTTTACTTGATTCTTGTGCATACGCTCCCTTAACTGGTCTAGAATTATTTTAGCATATAGGTTTTTACGTCCCAAAACAACCACACGTTTGCGAGAGACGCAGTAGTTGGAGGGCTTCATAAATTTCAACCATCTGGTGATCTTTAACGTGCGCCGACATTGCACAGTATACACGGGCGGGCTACCATTTCGCCTCCATCAAACACGACCACCGCGACGGGGGTCGAACCCGCAACCTTCTGGTCAACAGCCGAGCAACCTATAGCCACTGAACCACCAAGGTGGACATTCAGCCGGTCGTTAATGCATCTTTCAGTTTGAGCAATGTACATTTTGCCGCTGCATAAGGGTATAGAGTACACTACCCTCGTATAACATTTCACGTAAGGCCTCTCACGCCGTCCTCTTTGTTTTCTTTTAGCGTCTTCTCTCTGCGTCCGCAATTATTGACAACGTGTGCAGTCGCGTCCGGAACGTGTCGCAAAAAGCATGCCCCCCGAAGGAGTGCTTCCAGCAGCGACGTATCGTACCTCTCAGCCCTGTCTTTTACGGCCTCTCGTTATACGAGCGTCCAGTACGACAACTCCAAAGGGGCTCGAAAACACGCCCATTCAATAAACGCGCTAGCTTCCGAGCTACGACACACCGAACTCCGTTTCGCTTATGGTGTTTTCCTTTCACGTTACGCTACAATCTACCTATATTTTTCTTTGTTTGTCTTCGAATAAGATTACTATAGAAGATCGTAAGCACAGCTTTACACGTTCAAACGTCCTCGCAGCTAAAATGGAAAGGGTGACTACACAGAATACTTGTTTCCTCGAGAATTTATAGATGCCAAGCTCAGACACTTCCGCCGTATTATGGTATGTGCAAAAGTCTGTATTGGCAGTGTGGCAGCTTGGGCTGTTGGTATAGCATGACGATAGTTATAGCACGAGAACAAAACGACGACACTGAGACAAGAAGGACACGAAGGACACGAGCGCTCGTGTCCTTCGTGTCCTTCTAGTCTCTGTGTCGTCGTTTTGTTCTCGCGCTATAAACAATCGTCTGTATTGGCGATTGACTTCGAGAACCATGCTGCGTCCGCTACCCTTGCCTTACTTTGGCCTATTTCATCTCAAGATCAGAGTAGTGAATTGGGGCTTCGCTCTTAGTAAGCCTTCGTGGATTTTATTGGTTATTTCCTGCCGGTAGGTTTCTTCATCACAATACGTCTCCTCCTTCATTTTCATCATTCTATGCGCCGCAGAAGCAACATCAGACTCGGAAGGTTGCACAAGGTTCAAGCAAACAATCAAGCTATAAATTGATCAATAACAATATTTTGTGCACATATATGACATCCCGTGTACAGGCATCTATTTCGAAAATGTAATAAGTTTTGGGGACCTTACAATAAATTGGTCAATACGCGCAAATCCATTGACACAAATTAGCTGTAAACTCGCCAACGCATCAACGGCTCAATCTTCGTTATTTGCCACATTGCCTTTACTGAAGCGAAAGGCTAATCAAAGTCGTAAAGTTGATGTTGATGATTGATCTGTGGGGTTTAGCGTCCCAAAACCACCATATGATTATAAGAGACGGTGTAGTGAAGGGCTCCGGAAATTTGACCACCTGGTGTTCTTTATGTGCACCCAAATCTGAGCACACGGGCCTACAACATTTCCGCCTCCATCGGAAATGCAGCCGCCGCAGCCGGGATTCGATTCCGCGACCTGCGGGTCAGCAGCCGAGTACCTCAGCCACTAAACCACCACGGCGGGGCTAAAGTTGATGTCGGTGGCTACAGAGGGATACAAAAGATCATAATGCAATGAGGTTGCCCCGTGACGATGTTATGACCTCATAGGTCGCGAAAACTTATGACGTCATGATAACATATTTATTACATGAAACAGTGGGCTATTATTACATGATGACTTCATCACACCATATCATCGGTTGGTCACAGATGGATCTGTGCCCTATACGCAGCAAAAAAAAAAAGAATATTTTTGGGTGCAGGAAGCTTTCATTTCAGGGAGAGGGGGTCTGTCAATACTATCGACTGTGAATAAAAATACATGGTCTTTAGCCTTTGGGGCGTTTTATGCGAATGCGTAAGTTACCGTATCAATCGCAACGAAGCAAGAACTGGCTCACCATGTTCTTCAATACTCCGGAAGCTGCATCCCCTTGCAAGGAACACTAGTTCCTCCAATAAGGCTGAATAGCGTAGCCGTTCCGATTTGAAACAGGATAGCTCAACTAATACAGAAGGGCGTGGGCGTGTAGTCACAGTAGAAGAAACGATACAAACACAGTCGTTTGCTTTGCCTGGCGTTTGCTTTACCAATCGTTGTACGCCCACTGTCTTTTATCAACTATATAGACGCCGTTCTCTGGCCAAATGGTGCTACAGAACGTCCTGCGTCACCGATGTCACGGGTGCTAGACGGCCCAGTGCCACCGACAACGGCCGCTAGGCGAACGAAGGAAATGTCACAGGGGCACACGTTCCCCATTGATTCCGATCTCAAGCTACCCGCTCAGTACGGAGAAGAGATAACAATATTTGGGCTTTCACGTCTTGAAACCACCATATAATTACGAGAGACGCTGTAAATTAGGGCTACGAAAATTTCTACCATGTGCTGTTCATTAGCGGACACTGACATGGCACAGAACAGGGGCCTCTACCTTTTCACCTGCATCGAAATGCAACCGCCACGGCTGGGATCGAACCCGCGACATTCAGGTCATACGGAGGAGAGAAGGTGTAGTAGAGAAGCGCGCGCCATGTTCGTATCACGTTCGGCCACATCTTATTTTCGCACAATCTGTCCACTAGCCGTGCGTACTGGCGCTTTAGTCACTTCCGAGACCGCACCGTGTAGTCCCGAGCTGACCATTTATCCATATCTTTCTTACTCGTCTTCTCTTCTCTCTATATCTTTCCTTTCTGCTATTCCCCCTTTCCCCCTCCTGAAGTGTAAGGTAGCCAACCAAGCCAAGCTTAGTTAACCTCTCTGCGTTTCCCCTATATTTCTCTCTCTCTCAAGCACAAGGCTTCCGAAGTCATCAGTTAGCTCGATCTTCTGTTGTGCTAATAACAGAATTGTTCAGTTCTTCTGTACGGTTATTATCGATGCGTATTCTAGTGGGGGACAGTAAGGCATTAAAGCTATGAAAACAAAATGTTCCCAATACCTAAATTAAAATTAGGAAATATAAACTCCCACTTTAAAGCACATGGTATAAGCAAGCATGATACTGCCACTTAGTTTCGCGGGCTAGCCCATGTGGGCTAGTCCAATAGCCCCTGGTTTTGGGCTTATTCAAGCGAGTATTCACTTGTTCGACGAATTTACTTTGAATAAGGAAGAGAAGATGAATGTGCCACGTCGTAACTGTCTCTGCTAATAGGAGGGCACCTCAAAAACAGGAAACAGGGGATGAGGTAACGGGAATAAAAGGTAGAAGATGAGTAAAGAGAAGAGGAGAAATAAAACGAAGTTTAATTCATTTATAGTCTGCCTCCTTGAGCACGCGCTCGAACCAACACAAGGCTTGTTGCAACAGGCGCAACAATGTTTGTTACTGGTATTGGCCGCTATTTAAATAATGTTCTCACTCCTGAAGGAGTTTACAACTTCGTATGTGCTGTGAGGGTGATTGATGTTCCCACGTTTTGTGACCAGGGCTCGTATACTTGGAAAACGACGTCTAACATTACAGTTTCTGTAACAGAGCAATTCAGCCACTCACGACACTGTAAGGGTAATTAGCGGAGGCGGCTGATGAACGGGTAAAACACACTTGTGAAACTAAAGTTTTGTGAATTCGGCTATATAATCTTAAACGATCGTGGTCAGAGGCAAGATGGAACAAGGTTGATTCTTTTTGAGTGCGCTAATTATAAGTACGTGAGAAATTCATTTTTACTATTTACAAGCTCCGGCAATTCACAAGTGCACTAACTTAGTTTTCATAGGTCTTGCACCAAAATTCACACATTTTACATTTCCATATGCGAACTTGGCGGTGTGACTCACAACATTTAGGGGCGGCTGTTTGTAGCGCCCATTTGGTCAATTGATTGATTGATTTGTGGGGTTTAACGTCCCAAAACCACCATATGATTACGAGAGACGCCGTAGTGGAGGGCTCCGGAAATTTAGACCACCTGGGGTTCTTTAACGTGCGCCCAAATCTGAGCACACGGGCCTACAACATTTCCGCCTCCATCGGAAATGCGGTCAAGTTCAGTGTTGAGTGTAATACTGTTGTTCTGCAGCCGCAAAAACAGAGCTACGCACAACAAACCACCTTTGAGGGTGTAAACTTTTTTTTTCAACTGGGAGAAATAAATAATTAATTAATAGTTTCGGAGCACTTGCCCGTCGAACACTTTTAGAAAAGCATCTAAGGTGTTACGATCGCGACTGCTTCTTCGAAAGAAATGACCGTAAGTTATCAAGAGGTAACCCTTCTTTATTTACCACCCCGAAAGTAAAGAAGATTCCTTTAACGGCCCTCAAACACTGTATATTAAGGACGCCCGGTAAGTTTACGGTTGGGCCATAAGTTCCCTAGCAAGAAACTCTTTAAAAAAAGTTAACCCCATTGAAGTGGCGTCTATGGAAGCATATAATATATTTCTTCCAGAAGCGGTAAAGATGATACATATAAACGATTTTACATTCGACACGTTGGCGGTCGCCACCTTGGCTATTAAATGAACGTTTTCTTATTTTTCTACATTGTGACGTCAATAAATAACGCCGTAAAACATCAAAATCAGCAACACGACCGTTTTCATACGTGTGCGTCCACCATAGCATAGTTCATTTAGACCTAAAATATAAAAAATACAAAAGTCAGCAGCGCGATGTGCCAGCACAAAAATTTACTCGTAAAATATTCTGAGCGCCTAAAACGCAGTTTATGTCGGGGCATGCAGCCAGCCCCTCATTTTTACGGCTCCATGAGTTAACGAAGTGCGGCGCGCATAAAATACGACGCCAAGCAAAGTTCTAGTAATTGAAAACACACGGTATTCTTTTCACTGGATGGTATAAGCACATAGACTGTCATACACGCGATAGATAGATAGATAGATAGATAGATAGATAGATAGATAGATAGATAGATAGATAGATAGATAGATAGATAGATAGATAGATAGATAAGATAGATAGATAGATAGATAGATGATAGATAGATAGACAGACAGATAGATATAGATGATAGATAGATAGATAATAGAGAGATAGATAATGATAGATAGATAGATAGCTAGATAGATAGATAGATAGATAGACTAGATAGATAGATAGATAGATAGATAGCGATAGATAGATAGATAGATAGATAATAGATAGATGCTAGCTAGATAGATAGATAGATAGATAGACTTCAATATGCCCAGTCTTGCATAACCCAACGTGAGCTCCGCATGTTAGTTACAGCAAAATGTCAGCGGTATCTTAGGCATGAAAATAATAATTACATTTCATTGCTAAACCTCATACGCATTGCTGAAATTGCCATAGATATAGAGAATAAAGACCATGTGTTCGACCCCGAATCGAACCTAGCCCATCATTGTGGGAGTAAGGCATCATACACCACATGGCAACGCCAGTGCTTGTGCTTCGACAAAATGCACAGAACGATACTCAGGTGCCATGCACGGCGAAGAGTTTCCTGAAACTTCGACCACCTGTTTTTTTGTTTGTTTTTTTACGTGTGGCAGCTATAGCACTCGGGTGTATAGCTTTGGCCGCAATAGAAATGCGGCCACCGCAGCAGGGAGTCGATCCCGCGACCTTGGGGGTAAGCAGTCAACCACCAAACCATGCATGCACTAGGCGACTGCGGCGGGTACTGCGGTTAAATATCAAGTGTACGAACGCACCTTTCTTTGCCGCATGGTGTCAACACCTGCCATGGAGCGCCACATTTTGCGAACGGAGGCGTTTCCCTCCAACACGCACGGCTTAGGTTCCATCTAAAGATAGGATTTGCCTTGACCTTATATTGGCGGAGTTGTATTTGGCATGTGTGTGCCGCTTAAAAATAAATAGTTGTCGATTTATGGGCAGACACCGCTAGGGGGCCACGGAGAGCGGACGTGTTGCGCGTCGGCTCCGCAACCTTTCCTATGTTTTTGGTGGATTGTCGAATTTATCGTGGAAAACGCTTCTCACCATCGATCGACGGCAGTTTCAAGGACTTCCCTGACACCAAGTTTTGCCAGGTGGGACCACTCTTTAGCCACTTATTGGCGCCTTTTATTCCACCACGAAAGCAAGAACGCCAAGTCCAGCGTCTCTGCGCACGACGCCATAGGCCGGCCGCTGCGGCGGTGGGGCCTGCAAGCCTAACGTGTCGCCGGACCTCCTCGGAGCTCCCGATCCCCGACGGCAGCGTACAAGGCCTTTGCCAGGGCTAAATGGATGTCGTAGAGGTAGAAGGAGAGGACATTCGGCCGGAAAATTTCGGCGAGGGAGCAGGATGGTGCAGCGTAAAGAGAACGAAACAGGCCCACGGCGCGTCCGAGACAGCGCAAGACCAGAAGACGGAGACGCAGCAACAGGCGGCTGCCACGGCGACTACAGGGATTGCCCCGGATACTGCCACAGCGGCGCAGAATAAAAGAAGTGTGCTCGTTACTTGCAGCACCTCGCTAAGGCGAGCCGAATGCCAGAGTTACCGCCCGATGACTACAGGATCATTGTGCGCCCCCGCGGCGGATTCGACGGGGCTGAATACAAGATAGATCGCATTTACTGCTGCCTTCGTAACGCGGCAGGTATCGGTAGAGAAGCGGCTAGAGAGGACAGCATCTGCCTCAACGTTAAACAGAACGTCGTGGTGCTCAGCACTCCGTCCGCGGACAGAGCCAAACGCTACGGAGCCATCAGCAAGCTTTGCATCGGGAACCGAGTGTTCGAGGCGAACGCCTATCAGGCCGCCCCGGAGAACGCTTCCAAGGGCCTGATTAGGAACATTTCCAAAGAAGAGAGCCCGGAGGACATCGTTAACAACCTAGTGACGCAGCGCAACCCCAGCGTGCTGCATGCCAAGCGAATGGGCACCACGGACAACATCATCGTATTGTTCGACGGTTTTCCGTGTTCCCAGACACGTATACTATGGACCTATGCTTGTGAGATGCTCCCTCTACAGAAAGCACATCGACGTGTGGCTACGCGTGCGGGAGGCTGGGCCATCGCTCCGACGTGTGTCCCAACCCTGCTGACAAGATTTGCCGTGGCTGCAGAAGCAGTAACCCACCGTCTGACCATCGCTGCGAGCCGCGGTGTCAACTGTGTGGCAAGGATCACCTCACGGGTGACCGCGTCTGCAAGGCGAGATACAAGACTCCTTACATAGTCAAGCGTCGCCGCCTAGAGCGAAAGCGGCGTGAAGAAGAGCAAGCGGCCGCAGCGTCCGACAGCATCTACAACAGCGGCATTAGCACCGAAGGCAACGGAGGTTACTACAATCATTATCCGGCGTTTGATAATCATTCATCCAACGCACCCGAAGAGGACGCTCGACAAGCCGAGACGCGAGAGGCGGCGGCGGTAAATCCCGGTCCCGCTCTCGCAGCCGGACACCAAGGCCGAGAAGCATGTCGAAGACGCGCGGTGGCGCCGTTCCGGGCGCCGCAGCTGTCAACCAAGGCACCCAACAAAGTCAGCAGCATCAGACGTGGCGGCAGCCGCAACAACAAGGACCCATGGGCACATGGCAGCAGGTGAGATGGGCGGATGTAGCCGCCTTTCGCGCCGGCGGCGTTGTTTCGGCGGGACGTCCTGGCGGTCCCGACGTCGGTGGCGGTGGTGGGAGCGAGCTCAAACTAGCGGTAAGAGCGAGCGCTAGAACAACGCCTAGGACCATTACAATCGATAATTTCAGAGCTGAAACGCGAGAACGCCGCCCTTAGAGCGGAAAATTCCAAATTGAAAGGAGAGGCTCCACGAATGCAACAACCGCAGCAACAGTCGGACGGCGCCGCCACCACCGACGCCTCGGTCTTCGACTCCGTCGAGACCCGAGGCGGCGGGGATGGACACGGATGACGAGAGCAGTTCGGGAGAGGGGGCAGGCGGACGCGAAGACCGCCCGTGTACCGCGAAAAGGATAGCACTAGATCCTGCCAGGCAAGAATTCACACAGCGATTTGGCCGTTATGATAAGCTACAGAAACAAATCGATACTATCGAGACCAGCCTCGATGAGCGTTTTTGCTAAACAGGTGGCACAGATGAATGACATGTTCAATAGTGCGATAGCTAAGCTCTCTGAACAAATGACACAAATGCTCACCGCGCACACGGCGCGCATAGAAAACATTGAAGCGCGACTCCCGCCATCTGCGGGCAGACCGATTAGAACGGTGAGTAAGCCCTACGCTAGACAGCAACAGAGTCAGCAGCAGCAGAACGCGCTGCCAGACGCCGAGCCGCAGATTCAGCCGCACCCCAGTCGCCTCGACGGCGATGGGCTAAATTAAACACAAGCATCACCATGGCTAGACACGCGCACACTCACACTAACACTCACAAACAACAGTACACGATCTGGCAGTGGAACTGCCGGGGATATAGGAGGAAGCGGGGAAATCTCGAGCAATTTATTCGAAGCCGTGAGACAAAACCGGACATCATTCTTTTGCAGGAAACAAATTATCCGGCAAAACTAGCTGGTTACAAAGCCATAAATGCGGCCGCGGCGGACAACAGGCGGAAAGAAAAACGTGCTACACAGCGCTCGGCGCGTGGTGGGACGCCGGGAGCGGCCGCGGGTCGCCGAAGGCGGGGCGATCCGCTCTCGTCGTCGGCTCGACCGCGGTCGCTGCCGTCGCCCCCACCGCGTCCGGCGCCGGTCGCCGCCGTGCTAGTTAGACGTAACATCACGGTGGCGCAGCGCGAACTTGAGTGCGTAAGGATACCGCATGTTTTTGTAGAATTAATTCCTAAGCGCGGCCGAGGCCTGTTTGTACTTAACGTCTACAGTAAACCCACGCTACAGCACCGATTTGGGAGCTGCTCCGGAGAGCAAGCACGGCCGCCAACGGCGCACCTCTGCTAGTTGCAGGTGATTTTAATGCGCCCCATGGGGCCTGGGGATACACGCGTGAAACGCTCAAGGGCAAACACCTTTGGGAAGACTCGCAAGACCAACGGCTTGAACTGATCGCGAACCCGCCGATCTGACGCGCCGGGGTAACAGCGTGAGCGCAGACACGCTACCGGACCTCGCGTTCTTGTCGAATGTCACCGCGGCGTCTTGGCAAAACACGCAGGAGGATTTAGGGAGTGACCACTCTCTGATAGAGATTACGGTAGACACGGGCCCGAGCATTCGTAGAACATACTCTGAAAGCACAGGCCGTAAACTCAAATTAGTGCAGTGGGACGCGTTCCGCAAAAAGCGAGCAGAAGGCGGGCGAGGCGACGAGCCGATCACGGATATAGACGAGTGGACCGCGACGCTCAATCGGGACGTAGACGCGGTAACGTGCCACATCCCGCCCGAAGCGAAGCTCGAAGTAATCGACAGCAGGCTCCTACACATGTGGGAAGCAAAGCAAGCCCTACTCAAGAGGTGGAAACGCCAAAGACATAACCGGGCGTTGAGGAAACGCATAGCACGGTTAGACAGAGAAACTGAGGAACATGCGTTCCAAGTCTGTAGGTCACAATGGGAAGACCTGTGCAACGGCCTCGAGCGACAGATGCGCGGGGCGAGTGCTTGGCGCCTTTTCCGGCACCTATTGGATCCGGAAGATACTCGTGCCGCTCAAGGCCATAAAACTCGGAGACTTGTGAACGATCATAAAGGCGATGACCTGCTCGGTGCAATACGTGACCGTTACTTTAAGTCGGCAGAGAGCGTCCAACACCCAGATTATGACGGCGTTGCTAATGAGCAACTAGACGCCGAATTTAGCGAAGCGGAAATTCGGGCAGTCCTTTTTGAACTAAACACTCGATTGGCGCCCGGCCTGGACCGGGTTTCGAACAAGGCTCTCCGCAACTTAGATGACGAGTCAATCTCCCGATTTGTGACTTATATCAACGAGTGCTGGCAACGCGGTTCCCTTCCTGAAGCGTGGAAAAGAGCTCGAGTTATCATGATTCCTAAACCGGGCAAGCAGGTTGCGCTTGATAATCTAAGGCCAATTTCGCTCACGTCTTGTGTAGGAAAAGTTCTGGAGCACGCAGTCCTCAAACGCGTGACTGACTTTCTCGAAGTCCGCGATGTATTTCCGCACACCATGCTAGGATTCCGCCGCAATCTCTCCGCACAAGACGCGTTGCTTCAGCTGAAGCACCACATTGTTGATGATTTTACCAGCTCAACCAAGGCGATCCTTGGCCTAGATATTAAAAGGCCTTCGACAGCGTTAAACACGAAGCAATATTAAACAGAGTTCAAACATTAGGACTAGGACACAAAACATATAATTACATACGTGACTTCCTTGCCGGCAGACGCGTACGCGTCGTCGTTGGAGATGTTGAACTGCAAGAATTTGAGATTGGCTCGAGGGGCACGCCACAAGGCTCCGTAATTTCGCCATTACTCTTTAATTTAGTTCTATTGGGGCTACCCGAGAAATTATTAGGCATACAAGGATTGTATCACAGTATCTACGCGGATGACATCACCCTCTGGGTTCCCGGCGGAGGTTGTGATGGTCACGTCGAGCGTACGCTCCAGGCAGGTGTAGACGAACTTCAGGAGTACTTGCGAGGAACGGGCCTCGAATGCTCGGCAACCAAGTCGGAACTTCTAATCTACAAACCTGCAAGTAGAGGTCGCAAAAACCCCGCGCGACGAAGAAAGGGAGTGCTACAAAATAAGCGTTCTATTGGCAGATGGCACTCCCATTCCACACGAAGACAAATTAGAATTCTGGGGTTACACCTGCAGGCAAACGGCCATAATGGTGAGACGGTGCGAAGACTACGTCGTTCGGTAGACGACACTATCCGACTCCTACGTCGTATCACGAACAGACGTACTGGTATGCGCGAACACTGCGCGATCCGTCTAGTGCAGGCGTACGCAATAAGCCGTATAACATACGTTCCCCCTACCTCAAATTGCTAGGCTCAGAAAAAAACAAGATCGAATGTATAATACGAAAGGCTTTCAAGAGAGCAATTGGAGTTCCACTGAATGCGAGCACTGAAAAGTTACTAGAACTTGGACTGCACAACTCACTGGACGAGTTAATTGAGGCCCATGTCGTTTCGCAAAACGAACGCTTGTCGGGGTCCAAGACGGGTCGACACATCCTCGAGTCACTTGGCATCCGGTACCACACTCAGCAGGGAGAAAAATCGGATGTTCCTGCCTCGGTTCGCGACCGCCTAATTGTTCCGCCGCTTCCTAAGAATATGCACCCGACGCACCACGTCGGGCGCCGTAACCAGCGAGCTAGTGACCTTCAAAAGAAGTACGGCACTAGCGACGAAGTTGTGTACGTAGATGCCGCGAGATATGGGGACGGGAGACAAGCACACGCCGCTGCGGTCGTTGACCGTGCGGGCAAATGCCTCGCGAGCGCCACGGTGACCACGGGACATACGGAGGCGGCCGAGGAAGCCGCGATAGCCCTAGCAATCGCCACGGTGCCGAACGCTACGATCGTAATCAGCGACTCGCAGGCAGCAATCCGCGGCTTCGCGCGCGGCCGCGTCTCGCGGGAAGCGGCCCGCATCCTTAAGATGTGCGGTGATGGTGACTCAGCGTCGCGATCGCCACAACAAAATTTAACAGTCTTCCTCCTTTGGACCCCGGCACACACCGATGTCCCGCTTCCGGGCAACGAGGCGGCCCACGCCGCGGCTCGAGGTCTCACTCGCCGAGCCGCGGCACATTCCGTGGCCGCCGCCTCCGCTCCCGAGAACGGGGCTTCTGATCTGCCGGATCGAGACACTTTGACAGACACGCAGCGACAACACAGACCACAATGGTCGTGGGGTGATCGTCTCATCACGTTCCGAGATATTACGCAACACTACAGACTGGAAAGGCGAAAGTTCCCGCCACCGCATGACAAATTAAACAGACATGATGCCGTAAGCTATCGCTTACTACAAACCCACTCTTACCCCAGCCCGGTCGTCTTACGCCACTGCTACCCGCACTTACACATTACCGATCTATGTAAAGCATGCGGGCACAGAGCAACGCTGCACCACATGCTCTGGGAATGCGCCGGTAACAATGGTCGAGAAACGGCCGCCGTTCGCGATGCGCCTATGGCGGCTGCCAATACCAGGCAACAGGAAGCCTCGAGCTCACTCGTTCCCGCCGCCGTCCCGTCTGCGGGAGCCGCGGGGGACCTTCTCCGTCGGCGACGCCGCCGCTGGGAGGCGGCGCTCAGAAGCTCGGAGCTCAACGACCAGCTCTGGGCTGTCCGGCAGGCCGAAGATGCCGCCCGAGTTCAGGGACTGTGATGCAAGGTTCTTGTTGCTGATTTGTTTTCCTCCTGGGCTGAGCCTCAGAGAGTTTTGTTAATAAGGACAAAGCCGTTCGGTTTCAAGAAACACACAAAAAGTTTAATTGAAAAGTAAAGAAAAAGGCGAAAATTCCTCACAAAACAAAACACTTAATAAACAGTTGACTGGACATGACGAAACACATCTGTAAACACCCAACAAGAACGTTCAAAGTCAGTAACTAAACCTAACGCTCGAAAGGGGCTGAGTGATGAGAGTAGCGCAAGAGTATCGGTGCAGTCTCACCCACAAGTTGGTTTTCGGCGGTGATGAAAAACCGGAACGCCGTGACTCCGGCGTCAGTGCGTGGGCTGGACGAGGACGAGGGAACGCTGGCTGCTGGCGACACGTCTGAAAGCCCTACCAAATCGTGATGGTTTCGGCTTGAGGAGCGTGTACACGTCGGAGACGGGAGAACGCAGGCTGGTGGCGACGCGTCAGGGAACTAGGGTCGACCTAGTCAAGCAGCTGGGCGCACAGCTCGGGCCCGGAGCCCGACGGCTGTAGCTCGCCTGCCGGAACCAAAGTCCGCAGGCCCTGGAAAGGAGTTCAGGACCGGATGGCCACGGTCCTTTGGAACGGGAACCCGACAGCAGGAGGCCCCGGCCGGTTGAAGTCCTGTAGGCTCGGGTCCGGAACCCAACGGCTCATCTTCAGCGCCCGGTCCGGTGACGACCTTCCGCTTGCACTGCCTGCCTCGAACTCCTAGCTCTCTTGCCCTTCAGGATTGGCTTCCTCTGGGGCACACTTGTCTCGTCCCGATTGGCCTTTCAAAACTCCGTGGTGATCAGCCATTGGCCCTTGTTTGCTTTATGGTCTTGGATGCTTGCGCTCCACGCTCTCACGTGTACCGGTCCTCGGCGTCGTCGTTGTTCAGGCGACCCAGCACGTGCACTCGGTCATCCTTTAATTTCGCGCATTTTTCAATCATTCACAATTACGCGCACCAGTCGCATCACCATCGCATCACAATGGCCCCCTTTCGAAGAAGTTTTTCCGGTTGAAAAACTGTCGTTCGATGCGCACCACACAAGCTATCACAACACACCTATGGCACCACACTGCTTCTTCGTTGACATGTCTCACGTCGAAACACCGAGTCCACAGAACGTAACATTCAACCAACAACAATAAGAAAAGTTTTTGGCAGCAACTAAGAACAGTACAAATACAGTCATTAACTCCAGCAACAGTCCACCACACAAGCATAACCTTGTAATAATAACACACAGAATAAACCTTTTTACTACAAAATCGACTATGGACAAAGCTACTTGTGTCCGCATCTAAAAGTCGAAGTCCAGAAAGAGCTACCGGTTTTCTCACTCTACACTCAGGTTATTGCGTCCCAAACCAGACGCACTGCCCTTCTCGCACGTTTCGAAAGTAACTGTGGCAAACATGCTTTTATGCACGTTCGCTGAAACGCGTGTCTGCGCCCCCGCCGGCCACATGAACGCTTACCGGTCACAGAGGAACAGGGCGCGGTCTCGAGCCGTCGGCGTCGACACGAAACGCACTGAGACACGAATGTCCAAATGCCACAATCTCTCACACTAATAAAGTTCTTTGTCTTAATAAAGTTCTTTGTCTGTCTGTCTGTCTCACACAAATGCTTTCTTTTAGTTCACCATCTAATGAACACAAGCTCGGTGTGCCCTCAGCAAGCCCAAACGCTCCGACAAGCGTGTGAGGTTCCTGGATTCTTGAGAAGGAATGCCCTTGTGCTCGGTCATTATACCGCTCATCTTGAGTGGACTTAATTATAGGTTCAAAACCAATCACGTTCTCAGGTTCAAGACCCTGTCTGGCATTCTCCATACCTACTATCGAGCCCACCTCCGATTCGATACTGTTTATTTTGAAGAGTGCTTCAGCACTCCCATCGTGTTTTCTCGGACAAATAGCAGTTACGCTATCCTGTGAACTAGAATCCCCTCTCTCTCTGAGCGAGATATACGTATGGTCTAGGACCATCGACATGGTGCCTGCTGCTACCTCTGTCGGTACAAAACAATCAGTGGCCACTATATCAGAGCCTTCATGGCATTCGCTGCCATCATCCCAATGACGTTCTAGCGCTCCTTCCATGGAGCTATTGAGAGGTAGCCCTACCTCTTCCTGAAATGTGCTCGGCCTTTGAGACGTTCTGATACACACCTCATTCTGAATGGAACTTCTTTGTTCCCTGCTATCGAAGCTTTGCTCCACAACATTTTTCACAGCTTCTAGGTCGCCCATATCCAGGCGCTCTTCTTCATAGGTGCTTGGCCTCTCAGAGGTCCCCAAGCAGCTAACGGAAGTAATATGTTCCCAGCCAGAGAAGCTTTCCGTCGCTTCAACAAGCTCCTCATGACTCCTGCCTTCTTGGCTGTCCACCTCTCTGCCTTCCTCTATCTGAGCTTCTCGCTCCGAAGTAAGGCTGTCGCGAGGCTCGAGGCCAACCTTGCAGGAATCGACTTCCCTCCAGCAAACGCTGCTATCGGAGCAAACATTCACCGCTTGCTCGACCTTCGGCATCGCCAGCTGCCCCCTTTTCGCCATCGCAAGCTCGAGTCGCCGCTCGAAATCCACCCTCTCTAATTGGAGCTGCTGCTTCAGTATGCGTGTCTGACGCTCTAGCAACACTTTATTTTCACGCGTTACGCGCTCTAGCTCCTCCTTCTTAGCTCTAAGCACCAATTCAAGCTTTTCCTTCGCCGCCTTTCGTTCTGCAGCCCGTTGCTCACGCTCCCTCTCCATCCGCTCCTCGTACCATACTCTAAACTCCGCTCCCGTCAGTCCCATTTTATCCGCCAACTCAATTAACTCCCACGTGTTCGTCATCGTGTTAACCGCGTCAAAAAAAAATCTACTGGAAAAACAAACGACTTTGTCCTGTCGCGGACGCCAGTTTGTGATGCAAGGTTCTTGTTGCTGATTTGTTTTCCTCCTGGGCTGAGCCTCAGAGAGTTTTGTTAATAAGGACAAAGCCGTTCGGTTTCCAAGAAACACACAAAAAGTTTAATTGAAAAGTAAAGAAAAAGGCGAAAATTCCTCACAAAACAAAACACTTAATAAACAGTTGACTGGACATGACGAAACACATCTGTAAACACCCAACAAGAACGTTCAAAGTCAGTAACTAAACCTAACGCTCGAAAGGGGCTGAGTGATGAGAGTAGCGCAAGAGTATCGGTGCAGTCTCACCCACAAGTTGGTTTTCGGCGGTGATGAAAAACCGGAACGCCGTGACTCCGGCGTCAGTGCGTGGGCTGGACGAGGACGAGGGAACGCTGGCTGCTGGCGACACGTCTGAAAGCCCTACCAAATCGTGATGGTTTCGGCTTGAGGAGCGTGTACACGTCGGAGACGGGAGAACGCAGGCTGGTGGCGACGCGTCAGGGAACTAGGGTCGACCTAGTCAAGCAGCTGGGCGCACAGCTCGGGCCCGGAGCCCGACGGCTGTAGCTCGCCTGCCGGAACCAAAGTCCGCAGGCCCTGGAAAGGAGTTCAGGACCGGATGGCCACGGTCCTTTGGAACGGGAACCCGACAGCAGGAGGCCCCGGCCGGTTGAAGTCCTGTAGGCTCGGGTCCGGAACCCAACGGCTCATCTTCAGCGCCCGGTCCGGTGACGACCTTCCGCTTGCACTGCCTGCCTCGAACTCCTAGCTCTCTTGCCCTTCAGGATTGGCTTCCTCTGGGGCACACTTGTCTCGTCCCGATTGGCCTTTCAAAACTCCGTGGTGATCAGCCATTGGCCCTTGTTTGCTTTATGGTCTTGGATGCTTGCGCTCCACGCTCTCACGTGTACCGGTCCTCGGCGTCGTCGTTGTTCAGGCGACCCAGCACGTGCACTCGGTCATCCTTTAATTTCGCGCATTTTTCAATCATTCACAATTACGCGCACCAGTCGCATCACCATCGCATCACAGGGACTCAGCGCCGCCATCTGAGGCCACCAAGACCAAGCTGCCGGCCAAGTTCTAATAAAGTTTCCTCTCTCTCTGTCAATTTATAACACTATTTTTTCTGTGTGTTCGAAAAAAAATCACAGCATATCCATGGACTGAATGATGACGAGTGGGGCGAAGCGTACGTCAGTCCGTCCACACTTCCGTTCATCCTGGCGCCCATCCGTCCGGGGGACCGCCCGTGTGACTGCCATGCGCCCGTCCTTTCGTGCGTCCATCAGTGTGTCCATCTGTTCGTGCGTCCATCTAGTTAAAGCTCCAAGTACCGCCATCTCGCATCTTTTTGTTATATATTCATCATAAAGAAGTACCGCCATTCAGCGGACATTCCAAGGACTAAACGAGATGTGGCTACCTACTACTACTACTACTACTACTACTACTACTACTACTACTACTACTACTATGACGACGTCTACTACTACTACATACATCGCGGGCGCACGACCCACGACATAAGAAGGTTCGCCCCTTAAAAGTGTCTAACGCTTTCGACTACTTCGTACCCAGCAATGGGAGAGAAGTGAGCCATCCCGATACGATGTGCTCCTCAGGAAAGTTATCAAGAAGGTCCTGGGCCTACCCATACATACCAACACCCAGCGTCTGCTTGAGCTTGGCATTTACAACACGCTTTAAGAAATAGCAGAAGCCCAAGAGAGAGCACAGTTGGCAAGGTTATCTACAACAAGGTAGGAGAGAATGATCATGCAGAAGCTAGGCCAACACCCAATGGCAATCAGACGCAATTACAATGATATCCCCGACAACATCAGGGAGAATATCACGGTGTCTCCTATACCAAGAAACATGCATCCAGAACACAACGTTGGAAGAAGAGTAGCGAGGGCCTGGACTATACTTCGTCAAGTCTCAAACGAGAAACGAGGGGTCGTATTTGTTGACGCGGCTTCCTACGCCAATGGGAAAGCGTTTGTGGCAGTGGTGGTCGATGGGGCTGGCCATGTCGTCAACTCAGCGACGGTCAGGACGAAATACCCAATCATTGCGGAACAGGTGGCCATCACCTTAGCACTCAAGATGGATAACATTGAAGTCGTCTACAGTGATTCCATGGCAGCACTACGGGCGTTCGCCAAGGGGACGGTCTCTGAACAAACGCTGAGAATACTGCAAGGCAAGAACATAACGCATCATTTTCTGAGTTGGTTCCCAGCTCACCTTAGACAAATCAACAGATTCCCCTCCCAATCTCAATGAAGCAGCACACGAGGCGGCGCGAGAACTCTCCAACCGCGCCTCTCCGGGGATGCGTTCTACCGGTGAAGGGGATAACCGGCAACCCTTACATTGTGTAACGAGCTCACTAAACATTTCTACCTGTCTAGAAGGATTTTCCCTCCACCTCACAAAAATCTAACTGGGCCCCAAGCACTTACATTAAGGATTTTGCAAAGGCGGATGTACGCTACTTTGAAAATGTTACACATCGTGTACCCTGACCTATACCCAAGTAATCTTTGTCCACATTGTGGGGAAATAGCTTCATTAGAACACATGCTCTGGCAGTGCACCGAATTCGCTCATATATCGAACATCACCTCTGCCAGATGGGAGGCGGCAATCCGCAGCTCGTCCTTGGCAGATCAGCTCTGGGTTGTCCACCAAGCCCCGAGGCGGCTGAGGAGCTTGGCATCTCAGTCCCCACGTGGGATCTGCCCGCAACACAGTGATCTATGTTTTGGAGTACCTAATAAAAGTTATCCAATCCAATCCAATCTGGATACGATGATACCTGTGTGCTTGAAATGAAACAAGGGGTTGACAATTTAAGTACATGGTCCTCTTCTACTAAGAAAGAGCATAAACTGTCCCGTGACCGTCACACATGATGCGCTTTAAACGACGATATAATGGGGCACCAGCCGTAAAGCGTAAAATGGTAAGATCTAGTATGCGCGACTGGCCACAAACACTAGCTGATAAGCGCACAGGACTCTCTTTTTAGCCCGAGTGCTGCTTATAAATGAAGACGTTTGTTAAACGCATTTTTGTGCAATTTTTAAGAAAGATAAGCGTTTATAAGCTATAGTTTCTTGACCTGCTGTTCTTTTATTTGAGCGCAGGAGAACTGTTGAGTATTGTGAAAGGCGAAAAAAAAATGGTTAATTTTTTTTTTGCTGATTTTGCTGTGCGGAAATAATTGCAGGCCGGTTTTCGGGATCAGGAGAAAACAGCTACCGAAGCGCTGGTACAAAATGAAATATAGTAGTAGACCAGCATGGCCTCCACGATCAGCGCTACGCCGGAGCTAATCGCGGAGCCTACGCGCAAGCAGAAAGCTTGGCCTCCACCATATTCTGGGTGAGTCTAATCTACTACACTGAAAGCTCATAACAACAAAGTTCCATCTCACACGAAAACAAGTTCTTTATGCGCGAAAATTCGTCATGAAGGTTCTCTGCAACACTGTAGCTTTTCCAAGATTATTTTATTACTTCGTTAGGACCAATATTTTGTTGTAGCTGGGTTCGTTATACCAAGGTTTTAGTGTATGAGTTAGGAACCTGACACCACCCGCATCCTGGCGTCCTGTTTAAATAAAGGCCAGTTCACTTGCCCCGCCGCGGTGGTCTAGTGGCTAAGGTACTCGGCTGCTGACCCGCAGGTCGCGGGTTCGATTCCCGGCTGCGGCGGCTGCATTTCCGATGGAGGCGGAAATGTTGTAGGCCCGTGTACTTAGATTTGGGTGCGCGTTAAAGAACCCCAGGTGGTCGAAATTTTCGGAGCCCTCCACTACGGCGTCTCTCATAATCGAATGGTGGTTTTGGGACGTTAAACCCCACAAATCAATCAATCAATCAAGGCCAGTTCACGCTAGCGACAAGTATGCCTCGCCGTTTGACGTGCTCAGGCAGCCATGCGCGGCTGTTTCTTTCGCGCACGTCTGCGGCTCTTTGTCGTTCGGAGAACGGGTCCAAGACCCATTTTTCCGCCGTTTGCCGGAAAGCGACGCAGCGAAATTCAGCGACGGAGGAGCGACATGGCTGAGCCGCGTCGTCTACTTTCGCCTCTCCGCATCGTTTGCGTCTGTCGCAGGACACTTCGAGCTGCCTGTTTCTTGCTCGGCGGTTTTTTTCCGCTATATCATACGTGTTGTTCCGCGACTACGTTTCAGCAGTGAATAGAGCATTTTAGTCCGTCGGGTAATCAAATAAGCGCAAGGCCATTCAAAAAGACGTCTCTTAATGCAGGCGTTTCGACAAGTGGCACCAGCTATCAAGGTTTAGCAACAGCTAACAACGTGAAATTCATGCCCTCCGAGATTCGGCAAGGCTTTTTTAAACCTACAACATCAGTTATTTGATTATGGCTCTCAGAAACGGTGGCAAAATCGATTCGAGTACTCTGTTGTCGAAGCTAAAAGACATAAGTATGAAGCGAATGGAAGAGAGAGAGAGAAATATGATATGAAGAAAGGCAGGGAGGTTAACCAGAAAGCAAGTGTCTGGTTTGCTACTCTGCACTGGGGAAGGGAAAAGGGGTGACAGAAAAGGAAGGAAAAGGGAATCAAGCGAATGGAAGCATCGTTTCGGAGCTTACGAGCTACAGAGCTCACGGCGGCTGGTTGATAGATTCGAGCTGGCTGATAACTGCATTCGGAAGGAAGTCGCACGCTCGAATGCCTTGCCGGCGAAGCTTGCCGTGCACTTTGAATAGCTCTCCCACGGACGGCGGCGGGGGCCGACGGTCTACGGCACTGCGCTGTTACGGCAGGCTCGCCACTAGCGTGAACCGGCCCTTACACTACTGACGACTACGTTTACGCCACCGTAATGACCACTTACGAATAACAATGACTTCGAGAAAAGGCTGGCGTCAGTTCTGCTTAAGTTCATGTCCCCGTAGACTTTTCTGAAATTAACTAGAGGGGACTCAGGTGCTCCGATCGTTCAGCCACCACAGTAACGGCGGGTAGTGCACAAGTTTGCCTAGTCCTCGTGCTAGCGGGCTTCAAGTGCACTTGGCTTTGATTATTGGTGTGTTTGAGATTTCTCTCCAGTAAAATAACGGACCGTCGTCAACTTCGTCACCAATTGGTGAGCATTATTACGTTGCGATAGTGAGGTGACGCAGCGTTACATTTGCTGATTCTAGTCTCGTGATAGGGCAGCTCCGAGCCACACAAAGCCAAACGGAGCTGAAAGTACGAAGATTGGACAAACGTTTGTACTACCCATTATTTCCATGCTCGAATAAGTGTCGTGCGTTGCAGCTCCCATAGACACTAGCGCCAGAGTTCGCTCTAGTGTATTTATGGGAGACCCTATATGCGTTTCCCCAGATCGCGGGAGCCCCGCCAGCAGCCAGTATGGTATCAAAAATCAACTGATGACGTTGCTATAGCAACGCTTGGCTATGCCATGAACAAGAGAGTGCGAGGGAAAACAACCAGCTGAAGAATGGCAAGTTACTCAAGGTTGGAGGGTTCCTTCATTTCAGGAGCTCTCTAACCTGGACCCCTACTACGGGCACGTACGACGAATTGGCGCTGGTCGACCAGGTTCCGTCGTGGAGATCGCAGCCTGCCACGACAAAAGTTTAGCATATTTTAACAAATCAAACAGCGTCGCTTGGTTTTCTTTCTTCGCTTATTCTCACAAAAGGGGCCCTAAATTGTGTTTGCTTCCTCGCATGTGCTGTCGGGCACCTCCCTTTTTTTCATTTACAGCAGGAAATTAGAATTGAGCATTCAAGTGGGAGAACATAGAGATAACAGCGTGAAGAGCGATTGCAGCAACGTTTTACTCAACTCAATCTGTGTTCATTCGTTTCACCCAGTGGCTGCCAAGAGCGCGAAAGCGTACGCAAACAAAAAGAAATGAAAAGAAAAGAAACCTTGCGTCATGCAGCCATCGACATCTCTGCTGAATGAACGTGTGAATGATGATTTATTCTTCGCTTGTCTAGCTGGAGCTTCGGAAACTCGTGAATAATTCAGCAGTAGGCGAGAAGGAGATGCGGGGAAGTGGTGACCGTCTGAAGGGGGGAGGTCCAGATTTTCCAAAAGAAAACTAAACAGAACGCTTCTCAATTTGGAATCGGGGCTCTAGTAGACAGATGCAGTGTTCCTTTGACGACCCCTCTTGTTATCTTGCCCTCTCCTCCAGCTTCACTGAATTTGGCGCTTGTTTTTATAGGAAGTATTTCAATGAAAGTTCCTGATTGTAGCCGTCGCAGTCGGCGCAAGCATTTACTATGCACACCTATAGCTATGCACATCTATGTAAGCTTTATTTATCGCGTCTCTCACAATGAAGCATCTTTTCTTTTCTTTTTCTTTATTTTTATGTTATGCAACGGCTGTTGCTGGGCCACAGCACCAAGCCTTTTTTTTTTTTGAAGTTAGCATGTAGTTGCCGCGAACCTGAACGACAGTGTCTTTTCCCGAGTTTATCGGAACGGAATTCTGCAGTGACGTGGAACTTAAGCAGGACTCAAGTAAGTAATTGTGGGTATTTGCTATGAACACTCACACTCGACGTGGATCAAAAAACTATGGCCTAATTAAATTGTAATGAACAGAACGAAGCTGACACTAAAAACATGCATAACGTTTTTTTTTTCTCTCACCTACAGGACTGTTCTTGCCGCAACTATACTCCTTATTATCAAAACACACACGTACAATTATTTTAAAATTTAACAGTACGAACCAGTACACTAGTATTTCAAAGATATAGATGTCTTACCCGATATGCATTAGTCTCCAGTGATTACATGAAGCTTTCAGCCATTAAACGGAGTTCGGTATTACAACAAACTCAACATTAGAGGGTTATAGCTTGATTTCATGCACTGCTCGATGGATTTATTTATTGATTGATTCGCTGATTTTGTAGATTGATTCATTGATTGATTAATACATTTATTTGTTTATTGCTTCACATGAACATGTCGAAACATTTATTGGTGTTTGTTTGTTTGCTCCTTGCTTGCTTGTTTATTTGTTTTGTGCTGTCAACGCTAAATGGGTCACTACAGGAAATAATCAACAATCAGGCACATGTTTAGTACGTACTGATAAGCAAGACAGTGAGCCATGATTTTTAAAGAAGCAGCGCACAAAGAACACAAAAAGACACACTCAAGAGACGAAAACCCCGGCAATCACAAAACTGCCGAGTAAATATAGGCCTACTAGAAAATTGCTCGTCTTGCTACATGACGCCATTGACAGAGTTGTGCAACGTTTCGTTTAGGCGTAGCGATGTATTTATCTTTTCCGAATGTCGCAGTGTCTAAGCAGTTCTCGTACGGTCTTGTCAGGTCTCGCAAAACGTCGCAAAGTGTCTTGAACCCAAGAACTGGCTTTCCGCCCCAATATTTGTGTTTAATTTATCCACAGAACAAATCACGGCACAAGTGATGACCAAGGGATGCGGCTAAAACGTTTAGCCAATGCGGTCTCATTTCTACAGACGCTTTTCCTGCAAAAAAAAAGACAAAGAGAGAGAGAATGTGAGCAGAATTCGGACATAAAACGCAGAAATAAGAAAAAACTGGCTCATGTTTGCTAATTGTATATCTTTTAAGACTGAGGTCATCACGTACCTGCCAGTGCCCAAAGCTATTCGAATAAAGCATCGAACATTCTGCAAATCATTCAGAAATAGAAGAACAAGTTTTTTATTTGTGCAAAAGACTGTGTTGCTGCTAAAACCGAGCAACGCCACACCTGCTTGACCTTGTTAGCTTCCCCAAGGGCAGGGCTGGACAGCAATTCCTCCCATCTCAATTGGCTATATTATCCCCTTCTTGCTGTTCAATTGAACCGTGTGGTGTAGTAGAGCGTCAGTTGCCTTCTATACACCATGCCATATGTGTTCGTGCATTGTGCAGTGGTACGCATGAATCCTGCAGTTGATTATGTATGTGTCCAATTGGAGCCTACGTACCACCGCAGAATTCAAGGCCAAAATGTTCTTGTGCGGTGCTGCGTAGTCTGTGCGGTGGACGAGTTGGTTAGAGCACAGCACAGCATTTCATTCGCGAATGATCTGGTCTATCAAATGCTACAGATAAGTTCATTTTTGTCTTGCAGTCTTTAGAGCATTAAAATGATTCTGTCAGTGCGAGACGCAGTCTGAAACATAGTTCATTGCAAGAACAGTGAGCATTAGGAACAACTGAAACAGTTTGTTCGCGCGGCTGGAACTGTGCTCAAAATACTCGGTTGAGCGTTACTATGCTTAAAAAACCAGCAACTTTGTCGCTCAATTGGTGATGTGCATAGTATCGTAATTAAATGGCTGTTTCACGCGATAACTTACGAAAAATTCGGTAGGTCCCACGTACCTTGGAATCGACGTTATGCGAAGCATAAGGAGAAAAAGTGGACCATGTTTAATTTTTATACGTAGCGACACGTCACGAAATGACGCTAAATATGCGTGCAAATGTTGCACGCACAGACATATATTGAATAGTTGCAGATGTTTATTCAAAGTTGTTTGCACTTACTCAATTAGGCAACAGGAACAAGAGTATTAGCAACACCAGAAGCGATTAGCTAACATAAAGCGCTGGTGTCCTCGCGGGGACTTTATGCAGCCCTGAACGCTGCTACATAAATCAACATCAGCGCATGGCGCCTAACTATATTGGACATTAACCCGACAGCATGGCTGTATTGTAAGAGTACAATGTTTTAAAGTTATAAAAATTAGATAGCCAACACGGCAACCAAAATCGACGTTTCACGAACATTAGGGTATATTTGAAAGTACAACCGAGACCTGGCTTTGCGGTAGAGAGCTTGATTGCCGCGCAAAATGATGCTTGTTTGATTCAAGCTGGGACACTCATTTATTCTTTGCATTTGTCGGGTCAGCGCTGCCGATAGTCAGTTTTTTTATGCTCACGAGTTAAAATTGCCATGTGTGCTCTGCGTCTTTGGATGTCGATCCCCTGTGGCACATACCCAATACCAGTGGCACATATCCGCTAGTGGGTATGCTCCACTGCCTGGCGGAAGTGTTTGAAGACTTGGGCGACAAGATTGTAACAGTATATTTAGGGGCGAAGCTTCTTATGGCATGGGTCTGTCACTCCTCCTCCTCCTCCATATGTATGTATGTATGTATGTATGTATGTATGTATGTATGTATGTATGTATGTATGTATGTATGTATGTATGTATGTATGTATGTATTTGTATGTATGTATGTATGTATGTATGTATGTATGTAGCCACCGGAGGCACATACCCGCTCCAGAGCGGGTATGTGCCACCGGGATTGGGAGATGGCGTACTTGGAGCGCGCACAAGATGTACGCGCGGACGTACGGACGGATGGACGCACAAACGCGGACGGACCGACCGGTGGACGGACTCACGGATGGACGCACGGACAGACGGACGCATGGATTGACTCACATTTGGGTCGTGCGGAGAGACGGAAGCAAGAACGAAAGACAGACGGAGGCATGGACGGGCTGACGGACGGTTCGCCCCCACTGATCATCATTTACTGCAGGGTTATGCTGCGATCTTTTTTTCACATTGCTAAGTTCCTTTTCACAAGTTTCGTTATGGCCCCAATACACTACACAATTCTCAGCGCAAACCGCGCCTGCAGTTTTCGAGAAGCTTCAGGACTCTAGTAGATCATTTCGATAAGATAACGCCAACTCGCGAACTGTACAGATTATTCAGGAACATACCTCACCGCTAGCGATAGCGCTGGAACATTCAATGGCAAGTGTATAAATTCCGACGCGCTTCGCCGCTTGTCAGTTGATCGACGGCCGACGCTGCACTCACTGCTATCAATGCAAGTGTGCTACCGTAACCCGACTTTCCATTTAGCGGGCACAGGTTCGCCCAAATAAACAGTTTTGATCTGACCATTCGTCTCCTACCTTCAACACCGTCACGACCCCGTGACAAAAAGGAGTTTTAGAATAGCGCACCGCGCGCCCTTGTGGTGCGGTCGCTGCCACTGCGCCTGCGTCTTAACGCGAGTCGGCGTTGGCGTTCGCGGACCTCACGCAAAAAAACGAAATGGCATGCGGTGATGGCGGCCCGCATGTGGCCCGCAAGCACTGGTTTCGAGGCTAAGTGTCGCTGCGATCGTGCGTTGCGGATCGCCGTAGGGCAAACGCAATTTATTCTAAAACTCATATGGCGCCCGCTACGCCCGCAATGCCCGCAGCGCTTGCAAACGGTATTCTAAAGCTCCCTATTATCTTGACCAGCGCGTCATATTCGTCAAACTACCTTACCCTTCCGTACTATTTCGGTTCACGCCAAGTTACGGGGGTGACCATGAGATTGCCCAGACGTAAGTGGATAGATAGATTGATTGATTGATTGATTGATTGATTGATTGATTGATTGATTGATTGACAGACAGACAGACAGACAGACAGACAGACAGACCAGCAGACAAAGACAGACAGACAGACAGATAGATAGATAGATAGATATCTAGATAGAAGATAGATAGATAGCTAGATAGATAGATAGATAGATAGATAGATAGATAGATAGATAGATAGATAGATAGATAGATAGATAGATAGATAGATAGATAGCAGGAGTGCTTGCAGTACTCAAAAAATGCTTCCCATTTAAAACAATTCTTGCACGCAGTTTTATTAAGTCCCGCGTTGCGAAAAAAAATTCACAATAATTTTCCACACTCAAGTAACACGATACTCTAAGTGTTTATGGGCCATGGAAGGAAGAAAACAAAAGGTAAAAGTAGCAAGGTTAACCAGAAACATGTCCGATTCGATACGCCTAGCTGGGATAATGAGAAAGGGGAGTAAACAGATGAAAGAGAGAGGGAAACGTGAAAATAAAGGCCTAAATTATTCCTAACGGCGCTGACGCATATTTGTCATCTGCACTGTATACAATATTCAAAGGCATTCTCACGGCACTGTAATCTTTACCTCAACTTGCTCATTTCCTTTAGTACACACAGAATGTACCTCCGGGCTAAAGCTGCCGTCAGCAGCTTGAGTGGGTCCAAGAGGCGCTGTACATGACAGCGCGAGAACAGTAAACCGTTTGGCCCGCCGCGATGGTCTAGTGGCTAAGGTACTCGGCTGCAGACCAGCAGGTCGCGGGATCGAATACCGGCTGCGGCGGCTTCATTTTCGATGAAGGCGAAAACGGTGTAGGCCCATGTGCTCAGATTTTGGGTGCACGTTAAAGAACCCCGGGTGGTCGAAATTTCCGGAGTCCTCCACTACAGCGTCTCTTATAATCATATGGTGGATTCGGAACGTTAAACCCCACGTATCTATCAATCAACAGTAAACATTTTGGAGGAAAAGTAAAGACATACGTTTGATACGCAGATGCATGATTTACAACAGATTGTTTAAAACTCGTCAGACATTCTTGTACAAATAAATAACATCACCACGATATAATCGCGAGGCACGTTGAGCGTAATTATAACACTCACCAGCACTTTGAGCGCCAAAACTTAACGAGCTTCAGCCCTTTTTTCACTTGTGCCCTCCCTATGCAGTGTAAAGGGGCTGCACCGTAAAAAAAAAAACACGGACTGTGTACGAACGTATATACTTATTATTTTCGGATGACGCTGAAACTGACAAGAAAAAATATTTTGTTCAACAACGCTTATAGACTACCCTGAAGCCAGAGATGATACGGCGTTT